>CAVNYN010225547.1:0-28603 GCA_963692815.1 Nyctanthes arbor-tristis | reverse complement strand
CAAAATCCTCTTTTTTTTTTTTTTGAGGGGGGGGGGGGTGTTGGAGATTCTCATTTTTGCCTATACAAGTTAAATAGAATTTGCTTGTATTTGCCTTTTTATAATTTTATTCCTAATCCTATGGCTTTATTTATTAGGATTATCTGAATTCTAATACACCTTTAACCTTCATTAGTATTCAATCGATAAATCTTCTTAGTGGATTCTAGCTTTTGTTACATTTTGAGATTTTTGTTTGACTTCTCTGTTTTGTGTTGTGTCACTCATTATAGTTTCAAAATTATATTCAACGAATGAAAATCAATTAATGAAATTTATATTATCAGACGAACACAAGTTAGAAAGAAAATTTTGAATTCGTACATATGATAATCACGCTGGGTTCAACATAGATTTCAAATAATTATGCAGCTACAAATAAAAGATTCATCGATCAATTTCTCGTCTATAGATAAGAGTGTAATAAGCTGTGCACCAAGTAGTACCATTAGATCTTTCAGAAGAAATTATCCATCTAAAAATACCCCTTTTGACCATAAAAATTAAATTAATTATTGTTCAAGTTGAAAAGGGAAAAGGTGCATTAGCATTAATTTATGTCTCCATTATCACTGAAAAGGATTTCATCCTGAAATCATGCAATTTAACAATCAACAATATTGCGGTTTAATTATTACTTTCAAAATCTCCCTAATATCGCATTAATAATTAATAAGTATATATATAGCACCTCACGTGCTACATCCCCAACGTGGGGTGACATTCATTGTCACCTGAGTCCAAAAGGGCCAATAACACAATAACTCGTCTTGAAGAGAAGTGGTAAATCATGAAATACATCTTTATATCCCTTTTTTTAAGAATATTATTATAGTCGGTGCTAAATTATGGACATGTGTTAGGGGTAAATAGGCAAATGTCCAAAGGTGTATGAAGATCACACTTCCATATAGCATTATTCAGCCTTTATATCATATGTGGAAATCAACTGCTGATCATCTAGACGGGTAAGTATTTCAACCACAACGAGATCAAAACATGGAAATATAATATTATGTGTTATATCTAACTTATTATTCATTAAAGTGTACTAGTTGTATACTCGTGCGTTGCACGGAATAGAATAATTAGTAACAAAAAAAATATGTGGTAATTTAAAAGACTAAATACTAACAATTTTATTGCGTACTACTCACCTGTATACATATGTTACTAATATATATAAACAGAATCAAATTGAAACATACAATGTTTTCATTTGACATAAAACTAACAAAATTGTTATTTATAGAACAGTACTCTTATATACTGAAAATGAGAATGATGAATTTTTTTAATATAAAATTAATTTCTTGTTCAGTATGAAAACCAAGAAACTATAAAAAATAGAGCATACAAAATTTATATAAATCTAGAATTACCATACATCCACATCTTTATTCAGTAAGCATCAGTACAAGAAATCTAAGAACACATTTAGATTGTTGATGATATTCATTTATCAAAATGAATTCTTTTTTATATTCATTCTCCACTGCATTTTTGAAAAATTAATTGTCGCATTTTCTCATATAATTTCATACATTCTCCAAAGAAGTTACAATTCACTAAAATCTATTCTAAATAATCTAAGTACACATCCTTCTATTACAAAAGACCCAAAGAAAGCAATATCACAATAAATGATAAATTCTACACTATTTACACTAACATTAATTTTTAGCCACTTTTCGCTCTAAAAAGAATTAAAAGATTTTTTTATTTTTGTTCTAAATCATCATCATTAAATATTATTACTGTTGACTTTCACCAATATATAGGTTCCTATAAAAGACAAATAATAAATTAAGCGATGCACTAAATATATAGTCATAGGTTTTACAACATGTGATTTATCGTATTAAATTAAAGTAAAATTTTGTAACTGATTAAATTTTACTTTATTATTATACCCTCAATATCACGAGTAGGCACTTAATCGAAATGAGAAGGAATTCCTAATAAGCAAGACATGAAATTTGTCAGTCAATTGTTAGGACTTCGAAGAAATGTTAAATCTTTGAAGATAACCGAAAAAATAATAGAATGGATATTGCAAACACTAATGGATAACAAATAACATATTATATAAAAACTGAAAAAGTATATAAATCTTTGTATATTATTATAAAAGAAAATAATAGCAAAATATAACTAATAGATAACATCAATGGATTATTATTATTATAAAATAAAATAAAATAAAAGAAGCATAAAAAAGTAGAATAGTGATTTTGGCGAGAGAACTTACACATGACCACTATCCTACTTTAATATATATATATAAGATTGTATTACATATATGCGGCGCAAGATATTAATGACAAAATCATCGAGAAGTGCTAACAAAGAAATGAATAATATAATATAATACCTGCAATATCCCAAAAATTCAAAGTCTCAAGAAAAAGAAAACTTGAAACTAATGTTAAATCTTGAAAGTTTATTCAAATTTCTTGATCATTTGAAATATCTGGGGGGCTATAATGCCATAAGATATGGAGGAAAGTCTTGCTGTCTTCATCGTCTTTATATCTCACCAACCCATAAAGTGTCAAACATATATACTGCATATACAAAATTCAATGCCCAATAAATATATGCCACAAGAAAGGAGATACTAAAGGGATATTTATATTTATGGGGGGAATACCTAATTGGAGAACATGCCACCATCTCCCCCAACGTTCCCTTAAAACATGGAAATACCACTATTTTTTATTTGTAGATTAACATGGTTTGATTCACCTGTTTTGGTTGAAATAATTGAGTGTGTGTTTAGGACTATATCCAAAATCATAAAGTACTACTTTTAATAAATATTAATGTACTACCATTTGATTCGATCTTAATTAATTTAAGGGTTTCCTTAAAAAAATATAAAAAGAGTGACTAAGTAAGCACATTGACTAGTTTCATCTTTAGATTTTGTTACTTCACGTAAAAGTGTTATTTGAAGAAGCCACATGTTCTTCCAAGCTAAAAAGTACTTATGGAAAACTATACATGTATCTATTCAAAATCACAATCTCTCATACTGTAAAATATTTGCATTGCGTCTAATAAAAATCAAATTAATGGGATTTGAACTACTAATCCCCTCTTGTAATATCCCGATATATTACATGGTTTTTTCCTATTTTGAATAATGAGCTCGATATGATTTTACATATATATGCCTCGTTCATTCTTTTGGGTTAAGTGGTGGAGTAGTTTTAGCCTTTAGGCAAAATCCTTTTTGACTTACGTGATTCTTCTAATCAAAATTTTTTCTATTTAATTATGTTATCTACTTTTGGACACTTACTTTCGGCTGGCCACTAACGTGACCGGGGCATAACATGAACTCCTTCTTGATTGCTAAAACTTTGCATTAATGTTGCTTTGTTTCTACTTTACAATTACCGGTAGCAATCCAGCTATACTCCAAGAGTGTAGAAAATTTTTATATAAATAAATACTTCCTCCATTCCATAAACGTAGACTTTTTATTTCATTTTTGTCTGTCTCACAAAGACAGGCCTACTTTCTTTTTAAATTATAGTTAAAATCTTGATCTTCTTATATGTTTCTATTTAATGTGCATGATTATTATTATGAACAAAATAAAGTGAAATAATTAATACTCCAAATGAAAGGTATGAGAAAAATGTTTTAAGATTTTACTTTTTTTATTTTTTTATTTTTTGATACATGGGATATATATAGGAGGGGAGGGCGGGTGTGGTTTGAATCCGGCACCTCCTACATGAAATACAAGCATCCTAATCATATTGGAGTATAATTCAAACCACAAGATTTTACTTTTTCTGATAATATTAATTAGTAAAACCTTTTTAATCTAAAAATGGGAAGCCTATCGGGACGGGAGTAAGATTTTAAAATTTCGAATAAATTATGTCAAAAGTGAACATATTTCTGTTACAACTCCTTTTAATAACCACCAATGTCCTGGAACTTAATTAACTATCAATAAAACCATGGGTTTCAAAAGTTTTGTTAAGCTTAATGTGAGAGTAGAAAGGGAACTAATATAATCTGAGACAAAGCAATAGATACTAATGGCAACAGATCGGGGTGGCCTGCACGCGGTTTGCATTTTCCCTACCCCAACGTCCCCGTCCCCCCTTGCGGGCCTAAAGAGGGCGAGAAGAAAATAAATCTCCGTAACCCTCCTCGTTTAGATTTATTATTATTATTATTAACACTTGAACTACAATGTCTATATAGCCCATTCACTTGTTAGTAAGGTGTTGGACTCCTTGTCAAAATATTTTAACTATTTTAATAAATTTCAGGTTTCAGGACATGGCATTAATAAACATGTGTTTAAGGTGTTAGTAAGGTTTCACTTGTTAGCAGGGTTGGGGTGATACCCATCCCTACCCTGCTATGCTATTGAGGGCACCTATTGTGTCTAGTCCGCACCCTATTATTTCTTAATGGGGCGGGGTTCCTTGCCCCCTTCAGAGTGGGGCCCTGCAAGTTGTGAGTTTTTGGGTTACGATTGTCATCTCTTAATAGGGGTGGCCAAGCAAAGCAGTAATTAATGGAGAATATAATTTTCCATCTTCAGAATTAATATTAATTAGTTGAATTGATGTGATCACTAAGCTAGAATATTACTGCAAATCTTGTTCTCCTCTATAAATACCACTAGATTTAGCCTTAGATTATTATAAATAAGCAACAAATGCAAAAACCACACCAAAGAGGATGTTAATTAAATCCTTTTAAATTAAAATTACACTTAGAAAACCCCAACAAACACTACTCAAGGACAAGTTACAACTAGATATATGTCATAATTAGGACCCTAAGTCTAATCAAGTATACTAATATATATATATATATATATTATATTTTTTTTTTGTTCTTTTCAGAATAATTGATAACAATGTGACATACATCTATGCAGCCGGAGCATAATCATAGTCTCCATCGTCATCATCTCCATCACCTTCGACGAATGCAGCTAGGGCATAACTATGATCTCCACCTTTGCCATTTCCATTAATTCTAGTGCAATGGGGGCATAAACGCCACGCCTCTTGTATGTCAGGGAGTTAATATCAACCTCCGAAACTATGGTCGACATTCTTCTGTGCAAAATTCGAGCTGAAAAGGCGAGTAGTAGGATGATTTAGAGTAGTGATCTAGTTATAGAGCTGATTTTGGTATGGTTTGAATTGGTTTAAAGATGGAGATATCAAATGAGGCCATGCACATTTATATGCAAGTGGAATGTTGATAGGATGTGCTGGCATAGGGTTTACATGTGGTGAATGTGGAAAACCCAACGCCATGCACACACGGCTGGCACCACGGCCCAGCCACGTAGGAGTTTGTAACAAAGTGAGCACAATCAAATTACAAATCTATATTTTGGTTCGTGCAGAAGTAAGTGAAAGTGGATTGTACATGTTTCTTTTGTGGGTTCATTGTTGCTACTTTCTTTTTGCATGTGGTGTTAAACTCTCAAAGTAGAATATGCCTATTCTTGATTACTAATTGACATATTAGCAAATGTTAAGAAATCATGGTAATTAAGTGCACCAATATGCTTTTCTAGATCTAGATAAACGGGTAAGTTTAAGAAATCAGTAACATAACTAACAAGATTCTTTTACATTTTACTTTTAGTACGGCAGATCCAGAGGAGTGCTCCCCTGGTCCCTGACGCAGCCCAAATTGGAAAAAAAAAAAAAATATATATATATATATATATACACACATAGGGTAATTAAGCAGCGTGTATTGGGGGGAAATTTTTTTCTTCATCCGGTACACCCCACTTTTTTTGCTGGGTCCGCCACTGCTTTTAAGATAAATGTATATAAACCTTAATATAAGAAAGAGATTAATTATATAATGTTTTTGGTTGAAGTTTTGTCAATAACTCTAATATTGCAGTAGCTAGACACTACATAAAATCTCTAGCGATTGTGTCATGGACTTCAGCATATGCATAAATTTTTTTTGATATTACATATTAGGTACGTTGTAATGGATAAAATGAACATAAATATCTTAGATTTTATGATCGTCTTTCTTATTTGGCTTCATCAAATTGACCTTTGTTATTCTGTTCAGTCGAACAAGAAAATCGCAACGCTGGTATGGCATAAGCAGGCAGGCACGTGGAAACTCGACGCCGGACCCATTTGGGCTCGAGCCATTCAGTACCCTCCATGTGACAGCAAAAGTATAACAGTTGGAATTTAGGCCAAAAAGGTGATGCCTATTGCCTAATTCTGTCCAAGGAAATTTGTCTTTCGGGTGCATCACGGGGCAAGAAAATGTGTGGTGCATTCTTGTAGAAGAAATGTTGCAGCAGCTACACATTAATGGAATCCTTCTTTTTTCTTGAGATTTCCAAAATATCCTTAAAAGGATTTTCTGAGATTTTGAAAAGGAAGCCGATTAATGTATATTTGTTCATTATTATTCATTCCCTTTTCTAGCTAGGCATAAGGTATATTCGTAGAAACAGGAAGTTACTGTAATAAGAAGTATAAAGTATATTATAGAATAAGATTGAAGTCATAGTAAACAATATATGTAAACAAATTTTAGCCTCTTGATCTTCATTTTACGTGCTATCATCTTGTCATATATCACTAGGTGATCCTTAGGTGAACCTCTTGTCAAACCGAGGAATAAACCCTGAAATCTAGTTTGATCGATTTGAGTGGGAATGCGTTCCTTAAGGAGCCCACCAGGGGCTCTAGATTATTTTCGTTATTGATAGGACGTAATGCTTCTTAGAATTGAAGATTTGCATGTGGAAATTGAATTGATATACTTGTTTTATTGCAGCTAACAATTTTGAAAGAAGGACATGGTAGATGAACTAAAACATGTCATGTTTGACTTTCTAAACTCATTCAACATTTTATTTGCAATTAGCATGTAGTACTGTTCTAAAAAACATAAGGAAAATATTGAGATTACCGCTTTAGCTTAGACAAAGATATGTGTGATTAAGGTGCAGTAAATACATGTGTAAGGCATTAAAGCACACGTTTTGAGCTTAAATGCGCTTTTTAGAGTAAAGTTTACAAGTTTAAACTAGATTGGTCCACTACCACGAGATCCACTAAATTGGTCCTCTGAGTGTCACAGTGTCACATCTTCCGTAACCATCGACTTTCTCTTACTTGATTATGGGCCAAAGGCAGGCTCCTTAATAATAAATCAAACAGTCTCTTCTCTTGGAGACAAAGTTAGTAACAACTTCTCTAACGAAGAATGCATTTCAAAATGGTAAAAATGTTATAAAACCAATAGTTAGTTTTCTTACCAAATCAACCTAATGACGCGAGTCAATTAAATTTAAAATTAAAAAAATATATAGTTGCCAGTTGCCCCCAATACCGACACACGTCTCCATCCTATCCGAGGTTTTATAAGAAAACCAACCTTTTTTTAGGGAACTTCAAGAAAGTGTCGTTAAAATACACGTGAGTGCATAAATGCATGACATGTGTGTTTGGCAACATAATTTATGAACAATTTTATTTGTAAACGGTCACATGACATTTTATTTAATTGGTTTTATTTTTTTTTAAAAATCAAAAGGTAAAAGTCAAATTGTAATTCTTGACTTTGACGAAAAACAACCAATGAAGTGATACTATATAATAATTTACAAACCAGTTTATAAACAATCCGTTTATAAATAGTTGTTTATTGATTTTTGACTGGATTGACAACAGTCCCGTCCACCCTCTTACTGTAGACGGAGTTACACCGTCCACAGTTGATATGACATAAATATGACAACCTGTACAACTAATGTGACACATATATAACAGCCTCAGTAGACTGCCACAATGAGTGGGTGATCATTTTCGGGGTTGGCAACCCACTTTGTCCTGGGTTTACTTGGGTTATGTAGATAGCCCACTACCATCTTCCAACGGTCCAAACTGTGGCCTCAACTGGGCCCACTTATATTTTTATTTATTTATTTGGATGGGGATTTTATTTTTCTTACTCCTGAATTCTAAAGATTTTTCTTTTAATAATTTTCATTCCAAGCTTCACTCTTAAGCATGAAGTTGTGCTTTCCACGTATGCTAGTGATATGGTATGAATAATCCTCAAAACAGTAATAATGCTATTAGACAAAATCAGAAAATAAACCCCAAAAGATGCAACCCAAAAAAAAAAAAAAATGAAAAAAAAAGAGAGGATCTTTCTTTCTTTCTTCTTTTTCCTCTTTTTTTTTTTTTTAATGCATTACTACAGTACCCAAAAGTACACAACTTGGAAGTAATTAACTAGAAACTAGAAATTGCACTCGATTAGTACCGTAAACTTTGGTTAATCATCTCAAACAACTTTGATCCAACTAATACTAATATCACAATAGCTATAGCCTTCAAGGGTAGGATCTACCTCTCAAACTATCTAGATTACTACTAGCTCTAGTTGTTGCATGTGTTATCAAGAAAATATGCTCCTGTGACCAGTTAGCTACCAGATGCCACTGCTATGTAACAAATACTTTATGCAGCGGGAGCATAATCATAATCTCCATCGTCGTCATCTCCATCACCTTCCAATACTGCAGCCGGCACATAATCACAATCTTCATCATCATCATCACCGTCACCTTCCATAAATACAACCACGACATAATCATCATCTTTAAGGTTGCCATACGCATTACTCTTGTGGAATGGCATATCAATGCACTTGGAGATTAGGGACATTTTTGTATGCAAAATTTGAGCTGAAAATGGGAAAGAAATGGAGAAAATGGTAGGGTTTAGGCTAGTGGACTAACAGTAGAGAAATTGTTGGGTGTGGTTGATTTGAACGAGGGTGTGAAAGTAGGCCAAGCATATATATATGCCAATAGAAAGGTTATAGGAAGGGTTTGGCAGGAGGTCTACGCGTGGTGATATATGGAGGATTTCGAAGAGCTGATGCGAGGTACACGCAATGCCACTTAGATCCCGCCATGTCGGATTTTATGGATGAGAAGTCAGCTTGCAAATGTGGAACTACTGTTTTATACTTTGGTGAAGAAATGGAAATGCATCTTTTGTGGGTTCAAGGATGCCACTTTTTGTGCATGTGGGACTATAATCTCAAAGTAGAATATGCCTCTTCTTTCAAAAATATATCTTTGTTAGTTCATTGGCAAATATACACATTATAGTACATTAGGGAGCAAAGGGCCTGTTTTCAAAACCTCTCGAATGTTTTGTAACAAAACCTCCAACCTCGTTGCGGCGTGTATAAATGCACAAATGCATCTAGCGTACATCTATACATGCCACACAGGTTGGGAATACTGCATTTACAACTAGGAGCTTCATGGAATTCTCTTCTTTAGGGGACTTGATGATATATGGGGAAAAAGTAGCATTACATTGTTCCAACATAACTATGTATTTGTCTCAAATATTGTGTGACAAATGCAAAACTCTGTTCGAAATTGTATAACACACTGCAAGCCGACCAGATAAATATATAAAAATCAACAAAATTTTGGAAGCATCTTGCCAATGTCTATTGTTAGAGCTCTACAGTTTCTGGAGCCAGCTCGATTGCCTGCTGTTCCACGGGTTCCTCATACCAAACTCATGTTTGTAAAATATTACTGTTAATCAAAGTGGTCCTTTCCATTAAGTAACAGGAAGTTGAAGATGATGAAATAAGCTCAGGCATGCTTGAACAACTTCATGCTCAGCCAATGAAAATATACAGCAACAAGAAGAGTTGGAAGTGTCAAAGGTACCAAGAACCAATAATACCTGCTTAAATAGAAAAAATACAATAGGAAAAGAATCACTGAATTAGCATAACATCATTGTTATTCCTTTCTGAGTAAAAATACTGGAGATAAGTTTCTTTTCATTTTCGCACCATTTATACTCTCTAAAAATTTAGTCACTGAAGCTTATAAATGACGAATATGATCTAGCTTTGTCTTTCATAAGGGGAAACGACATGCAGCTAACATCTGACAACCAACCCAATTTTAATGTTAACCTCCCATCTCACCTAACATGCATCTCGAAGCCTGCTTTTAATTTTCATCAAACCAAGACAATAGAGTTCCCATAGCTACTTTGATTTTTAAATTGAACTTGAGCATAATGACACCCTAAGTTCAAGAAATTTGACCTCAATGGTTTTTGGTTTCTAAGCTAAAAACTATTTAAAGGAAGAAGCAGGAGTTGTAAGTAAAGATTTGAACACCAGTTCCGACATTGAAGTGACAAAAAAGCAAATTTGTCATCATTGGACACCCTTTTTCCTTTGTACATGAAAGTATGTAACTTCTGCAAATAAAACAATGAATAGCTAAGATTTCTTTACCAATTCAGTGATTCACCCCAAAAAAAAATCTATGTACAAAGCTTTGCAAATCCCAAACCATCAATCTTCCTCTAGTGCTCTATTATATAAAACAAGATTCCTCCAGAAATCTTCTTCGGTACAGGTTGCTTAATATGGAACTGCCTCCCCTCTACTTTCCCCTCCCAAAAATGAAATCTAAGTGAATATTACCAGAGCCGGGATGATGAATCTCATTAGAATCACAATGGTCACAGACACCCTATAATATGATGTTCCATAAAAACCTCCGGCAGGAATGATATAAATATTATCCTCACTATAAAGATCTTGGCTTCTCTCATGCCATCGCACCCCAAATACATCAAAAGACAATAAAGTATCCCTCTTTCTCAATAGAACTTTGAGGGGGAAACAAGACACTAACCAAAATAAGCCATTGATGTTTTTCAGATGATCTCGTTGAAAGAAATCATGTCCAGCACATTAAGCAGTCCACATTAGGTATTCCACAACTAATTTGAAACTTTCACAAAAAGAAAATATCCATCCATGTCTTAAACATTCAAATGTGGATGAACAGCCCAACAGTTCTTGAACTTCATTTGTATATAAAGCCTGATTCTTATCAAATCCACTCTTAAACAAATATATAACTCAATATCGGCAGAAATGGAGCTTAAATTCCAGTACTTTCACTACAACAGATCAACTACACGAGTTCCTTATGCATCCTAATTAAAAACTAACCAGCATATACAGCAGAATTTCATAATGATGTAACGAATACAGAAGTAAAAAAAACCTCGTATACAAATCAAATATAAACAAGGAATTAAAGTATAAGAGAAAATCACCAGTCATTTTGTATTGCAGATATGACGGCATTATCCGATGCCGGAAGAAGCTTTGATACTATAGCAGCATAGAGAAAACCCACAAAAGAAATTGAGCCAATTACAATAAACACCCATCCCAGTACCCTCTCATTTGAAATTAACTGGGAGATTATCCGCATCTTCTCCGCATCACCCCCGACAAGTTTTCAAGAATCCATTTTGAAGTAACATGAACAGAGGGGTTGGATGACCTTTTTCAATCGGACCCGAAAGAGGATATCCGGACTTGAACCGGGTCACCCTTTTCACTTTTCTCATTGGGCTAACAGCCCAAAATTAAAGTGGCCTTTTTTTGTCTTTATCTATGAGGCATTGAGCCCACTTAACATGAACATTTTTGAGATTTTTTTTTTTTTTTGGAAGTATAATTGCAATATGCAACAAGGTAGTATAAGTGCATAGAACTCATATATAAAAGACTACAAACTACATATAAAATATAGACAAACTCCTACATGAGGATAATCAAACTTGGGACCTCTATATGCCAGAGCCTCAACTTTAGCCCCCTAACTAAATGGGCTAAGGCCTCATTGGCCTCATTTTTGAGAAGTTGTTGATGTTTATAATTGATGAATTTTAATTAGTTGCCAAACACAATGTTTATCATGGACTTGCTTCTATTTGGAAAGGTAAGTTTTAGTATCAGATATTATGAAGTTTCATATTTAGGTGTGGGCAAAATGAGTAGAGTACGTTTGATTTTACGTGTTCTACATACAATAGCTTGTATGAAAGAGTGGGAGTTTTGGTGGCTTCAAATCAAATAATGACCAAAAAACCAACTTTAAAATGTTGAATGTTCCTCAACGGTTTTAAGTTTTCATTAAAAGAAACTAAAATCAGAACCGGTAATTCAAGGGGACCAACTCAACTCACTACAAACTAGAACCGTGGATCAGGTTGGGGCCATAGAAATTTTTTAGCACATTGAGTATTAAATGTACCCCAAATATATGGTTTGCTTATCTAGAGTTAATACATATAAACGTGCTACATTATTATCGATCATTGAAGTGTACCATGTCCATAATAATTCATTATAAAAACATATATAACATTAACCATGAATGTACAACCACAAATTGAGTTTTCAGCGTTTAACATCATATATTAAAAACTACCATTATTAGTATAACCGAACCCCACCGATCAAATAAATGAAAATGAAGATATAAAGCTCTCTTTCTACCAAAAAAGGGCCTAGTCTTCTGGTAAAGTTCTCTAGTGGCCTATCTGAACCATTTGTGTCAAAAGTATATCTAACAATCTAGTTTTCCAATAGTGTACTCATTTAGACCATATAAATATGTATTATTGGCCACCTATTAGTGACTCAAAATGGGACCTTTATAAACTGACTGACAGAAGCCAACTTCAAAGTTGAATAAATCACATAAATGGGCCTTTCTGCAACTTGACAAAGAAAGGACCATTCTTCAATGGTTACTAATTTACAGCTGCAGCCTTTTTATTCAAAAAAAGGACCACTTTTTTTTTTTTTTTTTTAAATATTGACAACCAAATTCTTCTATTTTCCATCACCAAACTTCTTTACAAGTCTTCAAACTTTATTAATTGCATTTAAGCTCTAAGGTTTTTCTATTTACATTCTCATTCTCCAACATTCTCTTAATAAATACGCCACGTTCGACCAAATTTTCCATCCAAAAAAGTCATCAAAATCAGATAGAAACGTAATCATGGACAAGTTCTCATTAATAAAAGATTTTAAACAAAAATGTGAGGATAAAAGCAATAATATAAATGGATTCAAATAGAACACCAAAAGAAAATTGTGACAACTCTTCTATTGGGGCTCGGTCACCGATCGCGACTAGTATTAAATGCAAAAATCATAGCAATCATAATATGTGACATTGATATTGTGGCTAATTTTGTGTGGAAAAAAGATTAGTATGACTGAGTTTTCAAATTTTGGAATGTGGTCCCTTAAAATGCCTAAATTCTAACATTTTCCAGTAGACACCTGATTTTGTAGACTCTTTTTCAGCTTGGAAGTGTAAGACAAAATGGTTTATGTCTCATCACTTTCATCTTAGTTTGGATTGTTTGCTTGCTAACCTAGTTTTGGCAGAGATATTCACAGAAATCGGTGCGAAAATTAGTTGAAATTTAAACGTTAAATCATCAATAAGGGAAGAACGTTTTAAGGTTTTAGTATGATCTGTTTCTATTTCAATTGAAAGAAGTTAAAGTTCTATCTCAACCAAGTGATATTGAAGATCAGTAAAAGTTCAAAGCTTCATCATCTTTGCTAATGCTTAAGAATCTCTATTAAAAAGAGTAATTGATAGTCGTTTTCAAAACTCATATACATTTATCTAAAGGTTTATCCAACCCAACTATGTTAGACAAATGTCATGTAGGTTAGCGTTAGCCTTAATTGGAAAGCAACTAATCTTAGGCATTATGAACTCACTTTTCTCAAACTATTCCTAAAGAAGACGAGCCTCTCAGACATGTGCATTAGAATTGGATTAACTTTACCGGATTGAACGAGCAAACTAAGACATAACATGAAGAATTTCAAGTAGAGATTTTTATATATCATGTGATTTCATTATACACATTTTAACATATTTTGACAATATGTTTTCATGTAGGTTACTGTTAGCCTTAACTGGAAAGCAACTAATCTTCGGCCTTATGAACTCCTCTTTTCTCAAATTAATCCTAAAGAAGACGAGCCTTTCAGACATGTGCATTAGAAGTGGGTTAACGTTGCCGGATTGAACGAGCAAACTAAGACATAACATGAAGAATTACAAGTAGAGATTTTTATATATCATGTGATTCATTATACACATTTAACATACTTTGACAGTTGTTTTCCACGTACTAGCTTCTTTTCCCTTTTTTTTTTAATTTTTAAATGAGCATAATGTTGGTATATAGATGTGAATAAAGACTCAAACTCGAATCAAATATATCGGTAAAAAGTTGGTAAACATAAAAATGTTGCAAGTCTTCTTCATCCACGTTTCAATAGTTTGAATTGATGATTCATTTCCTATGAATTTAATCGAAATGATTTCGAACATTGGACCAACATTCCAATATGTACTCCAAAAGAAAAGTTTGAAAGCCAATTAATGAAAAGGAAAGATTTTTAAGGTACCCATGTGAAAGGAATAAGAATATTGGGGATGTTTCACAAGCCCTTTTTCATTGTTTTTTTAACAAGATGATGATGATGATGATGATGATGATGATGATAGTAGTAATTTCTTCAAAAAAAATAATAATCAATATAAAACACAAATTAATAATGTATATAAAAAAGTACTTAATAATAATTTATATAAAAGAATCACAAGTTAAGTTTGACAAATAGAATTAAAGAATCTACTTAATACATAAACCCATATACCTATTGGAAAAGATTTTGGTACTCAAAGAGTACTTCATTCGATACTCCTAGCCACTCAGAAATCCACATGTGAATTAAAAAAGCCCCAACTTTTTTTGTAATTTAGGCCCTAAATCCTACATGTGATATTCTGATTGGTTATGAGTATCGAGTGTTTAGTACTTCTAAACTATCACAATTTTTTCCATATCTATCTATTCATAAATAAACAAGTACTTTTTCCATGCAATGGAGTGTGTGTGTGTATATATATAAGCTTCACAAGAAACATATGCTTTAAATTAAAATATTCTAACAATATATATTTATCTCACTAATATTAATAAAAATCTTATATTATAATCTTCGAGAAATTTTATTCTACTCACGCAAGCATGTTATTATGTATGCGTGTAATATGTGGTACATATTTAGGCTATAAGTGTGAGGGTGTTTATAGTTTAATGACACACTTGTATATAAGTAAAATAAAATTCCTATATAACCTTCCTTTCAAATAAAAAATATATAATATAATCTTCCTTCCTATAATAGAACCACTTGTATTTAATACCAACCCACAAAAATAAATGACTAAATTAAGCGGTCACATGTTCACATCTTTAACTCTACTTATGATGTATGTTTAATTGTAGAGTTGTGCTACACGAACAAAAAGAGTTACAAAAACTTAAATAAAACTGACACATGGCAACGTCTTATTTTCTAACACATCACATCACTTTTTCATCAGTCTCAATTACATAAGTCACTTGTCATTTTTATTACCTTCTTTGTTTTTTTTGGTCCATTTAGAATTATTCTTAATTGTATAAATTTTTTATGAAAAAACTAGTTTTTCACATAAATTCCTACTTGTGCGTTGTTTGGTAAGCTTCTTTTTTCCATGAAAAATATTTTTCAACTTTATGCCACATGACCACATTTTCAACAAAAAGAAGGAAAATATTTTTTTAAAGGGGTATGTTTTTGGTTTTATAAGGAATTCCAAATTTTCCAACAACAATTTCTGAGTTGAAAATTAAGTCAATCAAATATGTATAATTGACATTTCCATCAAAATAAGTTATAGAGAATTCAGTTGACTAGAATTCATTTTCGTCTTATGCAGATTCTATACTTGCAATCAAATGGACCTTTAATTAATATAGGTCCCCAAACCAAACATTGTCTTAAAATGAGAAATTATACTTTTTGCAAGTGTGCTTGATTTAGATTTTGTGAAAAAAATGATTTTTGGGGAGAATGTATAGTTGAAAAGTAAGAAAAAATTACTCCATTTGTCCCATAAAGATAGACGAGTAGTTAATTTCTCACGAATTAAGAGATAGTTATTAATATGGTTAGGAGTGGGTATCAAAACTGAGTCAACCCAACGAATAGGACCGAACCAGACCGAATTGGCCGGTTTTCACCTTTTCCCGATTCGGTACGGTCGGTTGGTGAGGAAATGAATATGTTTCGGTTCGGTTAGCGGGTTAGAGAGTGTAAACCGAGTTAAACAGAGTTGAACCGAGTTGTACCGAGCTACACCAAGTTGTGCCCAAGTTGAACTCGAAGCTTCTTATTTTGAAAAAAGAAGATGGCGAGTGGTTAAGTAATTATGTCATAGAAATCAGAATCAGAGGCAACCAAGATCTACAACTCATTATATGCCATTGTTGGAATCTTCTAAACTGGAATATGATTGATTATACGGAAATCAGATAGATCTCGAGGTACGCCATCATTAGATCCTTATCAGCAGAGAAATACCTTGCTTTGATGTTTTGTTCTCCAATCTCGTCACCCCATTCTATGAAACAAACCATGTGATAACCCTAAATTATCATCGGAAGAGCGTCTTGCCATTTAAAGAAGAGTTGAAGCTGACAAAAGAGTAGAAGTTGACAAGTCGTGTTTCTTTTCTGAAGAAAAAGAATAAGGGAGATGAAGAATCTGTGCTTTAGAATTAATTTTGGGTCCAACAATGTCCCACATCCGGAGGATACAAATGCTAGTGGTGGTTTATGAATTATTTAAGGAGTAGCTTACCATTGTTAGCGTTAAAGAAAGGTAGTTGAGTGTTAAATTATTTGTTTTCTCCTATAAAAGATCAAAAATTTTTAATTTGTCGGTTTAAACCGGTCTAAAACTATACAAATTGAGTGTAATTCAATTTGATCGGTTTCTGTTGACGTGTGTTGTCGGTTTGGTGGCGGTTTGATTCAAAACCCGAATTGATCTGCTCGATGTCTACTTTTAAAAAATATGATTAGGACAATTAATTTTTCATGTATTATCTATTTATACTATCTTATATTATTAATATTGAATTGTATTGGTAATTGTTGTGAATGATTAATTGGGGACAAAATATAGAAATAAAAAATTAAATGTATATTTTATTTAATAAGTGGTCTATTTAAAGATGAAAATAGAATACTGGACTGTTTTGTGGGACAGAGGGAGTACGAAATTACGTATAAGATTATTTTAATAGATAAATGTGTAGTTGAAAATGAATTTGAGTGAGAACTAATTTTGAAAAATTTAAATCAAATCATTTTAGTTAGATAACGTGTGGTATTTCTGTACTGTGTGTAAAAATATCAAAATACAAATTCTCCAACCATTCTAGCAAACATGCAAATAAAAAAAAAAGACCTTTATTTGGTGTGGAAAAAAGGATTTTTTCTTCTTTCTCTCAGCTTCAAAAAATTAATTACAAGTACCTATCGAATGCTATACACAAAAAACATTCATACTCATAAAAATGATCGAACACTATATATAGCGCTATATGGTACTATATGACCCCATAGCAAGCATTGGGACACGTCACGTGATTGTGATTTTCTTTGTAACGTGCATTTATGATACCATATAGTGTCATATTATATTGTGCTAGATTGAGACTATTCGTGCTTGTACTCTTGGATGCATTAGTTTGTATGCGTAATTTGTGGAAAATAAAGAGGGGTCTTTTCATGCAACTAGAATTTTCTATTTTTTATTTTTTTTGGGGGGGGGGGGGGGGGGGGGGGTGGGGGTGGAGTTTGGAGTTATAAATTAACTTTGATTGATATATATATTATTATATAAATATAAAGATTATATTAATATAGGATGATAATAATGAGATAAATATGCAACTATAATTATCTTAAATACAATTCTTTATTAAGAGCTTATATGTCATATTAATAGGTAATTCGTGCTGCCCGTCCATGACTCCATTCAATTATTCTTGAAAGACATTCTATTTTATTAATGTTTAAAACAAGTGGATCCCCTAAACAAACATACAATTCGACCAATATATTAAAAGATTAATCTACTTATACAGATAAATATCCAAATGTGTTTATAGAAATGATGTGCTTGTTGTGTAATAAAATCAGAGTAATGCTAACATTCTATTTTATTAATGTTTGAAACAAGTGGATCCCCTAAATAAACGTACAATTCGACCAATATATTGAAGGATTAATCTACTTATACAGATAAATATCCAAATGTGTTTATAGAAATGATGTGCTTGTTGTGTAGTAAAATCAGAGTAATGCTACACGTACAGACTTGTGTACTAATAAGTTTACATATAAGGCGTAAAATTATAATTCTATCTATATATTTTCTCTTTCTTTCAATGCACAACATATGGTGAAATTGTAATTTCACACCCTTTCTGTAAACTCATTTATACATTCATTTATACAAGTAGATTAGTCTATAAAATTATAATTTTGTTATCTATCTGTAAATTTATTTGTACACTCATCTGTATATATAGCATTACAAAATATTGAATTAGCTTGATAAGTATGCTAAATTGAGTTATGCTATTTATCTAGATTGGAGATTAGCCTCCAGTTGTCATTTTCTTATTGACTGTCAAATAAATAAATACACTCAATGTATTTATATATCTCTACCCATATCCCAATATTGTCATCTAGTATCCAGTATAGTCATTATCACTATATTAAGGGATGAGTGGAGATATATAAATACATGAAAATATTAATTTATTTGACAACTGATAAGGAAATGACAATTGGACTGGATATCTTCTTCAGTAAAGATAAATACCATTATTATCTAAACTAGAATTCTCACCTGTATGTTGCACGGAATTTAAAAGTAATAATAACAATAATAATTTTAGGGAGACATATTTATCTGACATGAAAAAATGACATGTTTAACTGTCAATCATGTATTTGATGAACGTGAGCCTTCAAATTCACTACTTGCATATAAACAACCAATTCACTTTTATTAACTAACAAATATCAGTTATTTATATCAGATAAACATGCCTACTTAGAATTACTCTAATAACAAATATCAATAAATTTTTTTACAAAAATTTAATAAATTATTAATACAGCTAGTTGAGTCATATGTTAGTATTATGAGATATAAGTTTTTATAACTATTCTATCATATTGAGATTTATTTATTTATTAGTAATACTTTTTGCACAAATTAATTTTTTTCATACAATGCGTATAGGGGGAGGGAGGGAAACTAATATCAGTTATTCATGTCAAATAAATATTTCTCTCTATAATTACTATAACAATAAATGTCAATAAATTTTTGTACAAAAATTTAATATAAATTATTAATACAATCAGTTGAGTCATATTAATATTATGAAATATAAGTTTTTATAACGATTCTATTATATTTGAATTTATTTATCAGTAACACTTTTTGTACTAGTTAATTCTTCTTTTTTTATATAGTGTGTATAGGAAAGGGGAGAGACGGGTGTGTTTCATTCCAAAACATTCTGTCTAGAATGTGAAAAACATAACTGTCGTAGCATTTATTTGAATTACAGTACAAGTTAATTATACATATATAAATAAAAATTAATTGAGGTAATGCAATAAAAGTAAAATGTTTAATAAAAATTGTTGAACAATTATTGCATTGTAACCGTGTCAATATTCAGTCGATCTCCCAAATAAATAATTCAACTCTAAATACGGTAACACTTAAATTATCAAAAAGTTCCAAGTTAATTATAGGATCAACAAATTACAGTACTATAATTTTTTAAAAAATCAATTGATTATTGCAATACAATAACTATATAAAAATTTCTTAAAAAAATATTAAAAATTAAAATTTATAATTAATGTTACATATTTTTAGAAATTTATTAGTTTGGAGACGTGCTATTCTTGAGTTTTCGAATCATAAAAATTACTATTTGTTTTTTTGAAATAGAATTCTCAATTAATTTTGTATTAGATTTGATCAGTGACATATACCTAATTCAAAATACTTGACTAAAGAAACCACTGTGAATTAAGGATCAAATATGTGTTAATAAAAGAAAAAGTAAATATTATTTAATAAATTAGTATAATAATTTAAAAAAATAAAAATAAAAATATAAAAAAAGAATTAAATGATATCACCAAAAATATTATATAGCTAGAAGCATTATAGAGTCAGAAACCTTAGAGAGCTGGAACAAGAACGGGAAAAGTCATTATTTTCTTATTATATATATATATATTGATCTTATATATGGGAACCAAAAAAAAAATATCAAATACTGGTGTGAACGTTTTTTTTTTTTTTATATAAGTTCAGAAGAACCAAAACAAAAAAATCACCCGATCAAAGCAAGCTAGATGAGAATATTCCGCACAAAATCAATTTACCGAGAACCGAAAAAAGATGGCAAGAAAAGCAAAGTACCCAAAAAGATTCATAAAAGGAAATCTCAAGAGAGAAGAGCCGCTACACAGCATTCAACTCTATAATATATTGTACAAAGAAATGCAACATTGAACGAAGACAGACAGCCAAAACAGCAGCTTTTCTTTCCTATCGCTATCCCTTTTTCTTTCTGTCTCTCTCACACCCTGTTATGTGTGTGAGAGAGAAAAGAGAGAATATAAAGAGAGAGACTTGCAACTGCACAATGAATCCATTTTCTGTATATTCAATATTTGTATTGGAAAACTGGGATTCTTCCCCCACAAAAATAACCGTGCATCTTCTTGGTTACTGGAAGCTGCATATTTATATTTTTCTAGTTGTATAATTATTATATATATTATTATTAAGCAAAATCTTGAATTTTTTGTTTTTCTTTTTCCTTTTTCATTTTTTTGTGTAACCCCATATTTCGAATAAATTGGACTCCTTTTCGAACTCTTGAAATGGTTACCCAAAATAGCCAATGTGATCAAAAGGGTCATTAGATTCTCTACCCTATTTTCTGTACGAGTCTTTGCCCACCGGGAACCATACTCTTTTTTTCAAGATTCTACTGGTATGTCTGTTTTTGTGTTAATTTAATATGGGCACATACATCCATTGAACCCGTCCTGTTTGTTATTGTTTAATTTTTTGAGGATGATTCTTGTTTTTATACAAGTTCTTGAATAATTTTTCTCTGGTTTCATGCATTTCAGCTGCTTCTCGAGTCAAAAATGGAGTTAAAGACAGTGATTTTGGGGCATTTTCTGGTGATTTCTTTGGCTCTGAACGTGGGATTCTTGTACAGAGATTACTGCAAGGGAAATCATCATTATCAAGAAATTTTCAGCTTCAAGAATGAGTGCAGAAATGCTACTGTGATTCCAAAAATGGAAGCCCATTTGAGTACTCTTCTTGAAACATCTCCACCGCCATTTCCTTCTTCTTCAAAACCTTTTGATGGAATTATCGATCTTGATCAGTAAGTATGTTATTTTTATTTATTTCTTACTTCGTCATATATTTTTCCTTAGATAGAAGATTATTACCCTTTAATTTCCCATTTACTTTATCTTTAATGGTCATAGAGGAATTGAGAGGGGGGAAAAAGCTGTGTGTGGTTGCATTTAGATCTTTATCCTAGTTTTTCTTTCCTTTGTCCTTTTTTTAATGGAATCATCTCTCTAAGAACTCGAGCTTTTTAGAGAATTGGACTATTTTTGCATAAACGCGATGTGGATACGGTTTCTATAGGATCGAACTTTAGATATTTTTCTGTTCAAGCATGTAGACCGGTTCCAGAATCGAAATCACAACTTATGCAAGCTGGTGGGATGAAGGTGACCATCAGATTTCGAAGTAACTTTGGACCACTCCTATTAGGCGTGTCTGTCTTCATTGATTGGTTGCTGGTTTACCTGTTATACCGAAGACTCTCTGGTCTTGACGGGAGTTGCCAGTGAGTTCTTGAGGTTTTTAACTAAAAAAAAATTGAATGGGTGTTTGGGCAATGATGGCTGGTTCAATCACTTACTTGAATGTATGAAGTAGTTAATATGTAGAATAAGTTTGTTTAACCATCACCGGTACGATTCCCTAACGTGCGCTTGGGGGTTCACGTTTTGTCAGTTCAGAGACAGGAACATGTTCTGCTTGCTTGTGAATTCCCATGGTGCATGTTAGAGTACTAAGTGAAGGCAAAAGCCATAAAATAAAAGTCATTCTTGAATTCATTTTGATGTTTCCAAAGTAGTGTTGTACTGCTAGCATGCATGATGGCACCATGGGTGGTCTTCCTTGATTCTCCCGTTGACCGGCATGGTTATTCTTGTGTTATGCACTTTTGGACTTTGTGAAAGTAACCTTTTTAAAATTAGGAAAATATTTCCGTTTCAAGAATAAGTTTGACCCACTCGACTAATAGAACGCCAAAAACTTACTTTCGACTCCAAATGAGTGCTCCATTACATTAGTGGAGTTTGAGAAATTTTGTTTAGGAAGCTTATTTTGGACTTGATTACTATAAGTCAATTTGATATCTGATTCCACCCCCATTAATCTAAAGGCCCTTTTAGTATTAAAGAGGAGGTTTTTTTTTTTTTTTAAGAATTAGCTTCGCCGTCCTCTATGATTGGGTTGAAATTAGTGGAAAGCCAAGTAAAGAGTGCAAACCAGCATGTTAATCGAAAGTCACTTTTAGTCTTCTTATAATGAGATGCATCCTTGTGGGTCATTGCTTTGTGCATTTGCTACAACTGGACCCCCTTTGTCCTTTGAGATCCCTTAAAGATCACAAACTATGCACTTTAATAATTTGGACCTTACTTTATAAAATATTATGTGGAACAGTGTATAAGCATGAAAAATTCATGGCTGTATTTTCCTGGCCACGCTAAGTTTTGGAGAGTCCGTGATGTATAGTTGGAGGAGAAGTATAAATTATTAAAACTGGGGATTTTCTTTTATTGTTCTCGAGATTTACTAGCCCAGATGCCAACGGCATTTGAAAAAATTGACCTCCTAGATCGTGCTACTTCTATCTACAATGATTGTAGATGCTCCAAATCCATATGTGCTGTCACTTTGAAGAACGAATATTGGAGCTGACGTTTACTTGTCGTTCGGCCAATCATTTGATCATCTGATGGAGAATGACCCACATGTGGGCTGCCCTCATATACCTACCTTCCATCCCATATTGAATCTTAATGCAGTGTTTTGGACCACTGTCCTGAATTATGGACCATCCCTTAGTTAGGTGGCGTTATATCATGCACTTTATCGTGTTACCCATTCCTTAATTTATTTTTTGCTGCAGAGATTTTAAATTCGTAATCCTCAGTTAATTTTACTTGACCCAAAAATTATTGCAGAAAGGAATCAGAAGCATATACTGTCCGAACCACACGTTGTTATGGTTATTGAGGACACGGGAATTTAATAGAGCATTGCATTGTTATAAAGTTATATATTTAAATTATATTTTTGAACATAGCATAGTGTGCCATAATGCAATGAATTAAATCTGATTTGTGATATGCAGTGGCGACCCGACAATGTACGAGAGATATTGGCAACAGATGGGAGACAAAACGACAGTGGTGATAAATGGCTGGCAATTCATCAGTTATTTTTCTGATGTCACAAAAGTTTGCTGGTTTCTGGAGCCAGAATTTGCAAAGGCGATTATTAGGTTGCACAAATTGGTAGGAAATGCTATTACTGAAGATCGATATATTGTTGTTGGGACAGGTTCTACGCAACTCTTTCAGGCCTTGCTATATGCGCTCTCTCCAGCCAATGCTTCGGATCCAATCAGTGTGGTCTCTGCTGCACCATTTTATTCTGTAAGTCTATTATCCAAATTGAAATCTTTTTTGTCATATGGCCTAGTCTTATATGATACCACATACTAAACATGTTCATGTCGTTCTGGTATTCATGGGACGATAAAAGTAATGCACAAGGGATATATTGGATATTTCATGATAGAGTGTGACACACTTCATCCAGTGCATGAAGGATCTCGCCTTTGGTGCATTAATGAGTTTGTGTTTTTTCACGATCTTCTTTGACAGGATATTTTGGAAATTACAAACATGCTTGTGACCTAATCTATTCCAAGTCAAATCCTATTGAATAACCTGTTTGGTTCATATTACCTATAATGATACACCTTGCATGCAAGTTATTGGGTTCATTTTCTTGCTTAATCTACAGTAAACACAGATGGAGTCAGACAACCTTTTACCTTACTGTTTGCAACATGACCCCCACCCAACTCTGACTTTTCGTTTCCTTCTATCTACTTCCCCCCCCCCTCCGCGCCTGTGCTTATTGAAGAAAAATACAGGGTAACGACCTTATTAGTTTCATAACCTTTTAATTCTCTAGTTCTTATTTCTAGGAAAATGGAAGTCAAACATATTATTTCTCACTTAGTTGTCTTTAGTTGTCTAAGTTCATGGAAGTAGCATGATCATTAATTGCCATGAGTTGGCTAAGATTGCTGTTATCTCTTGTAGTGTTTCTGAAGTTCCGAGTAATGCATATTTGCTTCAGCTTTAAGATTTATCGTATTTCCCATGAAGTTGATATTTCTCATTCTGAATTTTAAGCTAATGCTGACATTTACTTTGCTTCAAATGGAGGATATTGTCGAACTCAAATCTTCCTGGGATATAGACCTAGGAATTGGATATAATGTGTCAATTATCTACTCATCTATCTTTTAAGTTGAGCTTTGGCCATTTATCCTTATGGAAATGAAATGACTGAAAATTTTGAATATGATAGTTGGCCAATTATTTCAATCAAAAGTATAATATATTTGAACTTCATATGGGTTAACTTTTAACGATAAGATTGTACTTGCAGTCGTACCCTTTGATAACTGACTTTCTGAAGTCTGGGCTTCACAAATGGGCAGGCGATGCCTACACATTTAACAAAGACGAGCCTTATATTGAACTAGTGACGTCACCAAATAATCCTGATGGTTTTCCTAGAAGAGCTGTAGTGAATCAACATCAAGGAATACTGATTCATGATTTTGCTTACTACTGGCCTCAGTACATTCCAATCTCTTCTCCTGCGGATCATGATATCATGTTATTCACGGTCTCCAAGAGCACTGGCCATGCTGGCTCACGTGTCGGGTAAGCTATGCGTCTTGATACTTCAATAGAAACTTTATTATAAGCAAGTCTGCACTTACTTTCGGGGATAGTAAATTGCTGAAAAATTGTTGGATCATTTATGAATCTTGTATTTACATCTTCCAGGTGGGCTCTCGTGAAAGACATAGAGATTGCGAAGAAAATGACTGATTTTATCGTGCTTAGCACCATAGGCGTGTCAAAAGACTCTCAAATTCGTGCAGCAAAAATCTTGCAAGTTGTAGCGGATAGCCACCAACATAAGGGCAACTTCAAGGAAGGTCAGGCCTTCTTCGACTATAGCTATAACCATATGGCAAGGAGGTGGAAACAACTTAGAGATGCCATAAATATGAGCAAGCTCTTTAGTTTGCCGGATTTCCCCCTTGGTTCGTGTAGCTTTAGTAGCCTCACCTTTGGATCACAACCCGGTAATTTTATTTTTTATTTTTCTTGTTCACGCATCTTTTGGATTGGAAGTTTTGTTTACAAACGTTTCTTGTTTTCTGGTGCAACTCAATCTACTTCAACTTTTTTTTCTTGCTCTTTAGCTTTTGCTTGGCTCAAATGCGAAGGAGAGATCGATGATTGCGAAAGCTTTCTTCGAGTTCACAAGATATTAACGAGAGGTGGAAAGCATTTTGGTTCGAGTGCAAAATACGTTAGAATCAGCATGTTACCTCGTGATGAAACGTTTGATCGATTTACTGAGAGATTATCTAGTATTAATTATTTGTAATGCTTTTGATTATGCTAATTTTCGTAGAAAAGTTTAGGCATACTGTATTTGGGAAAACGAGATATTTTCCACAATCTCTATATGTAATTTATAGTTTCTTAAATCATTCTTTGCGATGTTTCATGGTTTGTTTATATACAGGGATGAGTAGTGAGTTGGAAGGAAATGTATGTGAATGAGAGAACATGTCGGGACAGTTTTCGCTTATTAGACTTACTACTTAGCGAGGAATGATGATCTATTCACGGTGAGCATTGTAAAAGAGTTTACCTCCAATTATATTTTGTTAAAGTCTAATTGGTTAGAGGTATTTAAATTATGGGACATTAAGTGATATATTATTAGAGTTGGATTTTTTTGCAATGTATACTCTGGGCGTTGAAAATTTCTGACTGTTATTTCCCTTCGTCAGCGTTGACAAGAGAATTAGCTTCGTTTTTACAAGTTTAGCAGAGTAATAATGCTATTCATCATTACAATTGATGATCAGGGCTAGATATGTTAATCAACTCCTTACCATTTGCCCCTTGTTAAAATGATTCTAGTCCCTTTTTATTTTTTATAAGCCGGTGGAGCTCGGGGTCCACCATCCCATCCACCAAGAAGAACAATTTCTAGTACTCAAAAAATAACGAAGAAAGTAAGATGGTTTTATATCAATTTTGATCACCCGCAAGACGTATAGCGGGTTATCCCGCTAGACATACACTTAGCGAATGATAATTCGACAATTTTTATAGGGGACAACCCACATAAGACAACTCACATGCCGATTGGTCAATTATCAGCCGATACGCGTGTGTCTAGCGGGATTAGATTATCTTGCCATACATCTGACAGGTGATCAATTTTGGGTTTTTTAGTTCTCAATTTATCAATTAATTAATAACTCAGTCTTTTATCTATCAGTAGTATATTTCAGGCACTTGTTACCTGATAGCTGATGTCATAATAGTATTGGACAATAATGTGGTATAATACTAGTCGTTAATATGAAGAAATACTATCCCCACAAATCATAATAATAACTGATATTACACTATGTTATCTGTATGAAACAGTAATAACGTCAAACGTTTGGTAAATTCACATTCATGTCAGTGCTTGGAACACAAGTCTCAAAATTTAAATGATAAAGCGTTGATCGTGACCGGGGGATCGGTATACCACTTTGTTCATGGGCACTAATTAAGTTGGGCTAAGCAGGGACAAGGAGATAGATTAGGGCCCAATATTAGAAGCCTGTAAATCAATTAGGGAGGACAGATAACCCAAGCCCAACATATGATCCTTGTTTTTGAAAATCTTGCATGCTTAAATAAGATTTTTTTTCTTTTAATTAAGTACAATTACAAATTGTGTTGTAATAATACAAGTGCACATAAATATATATTTTACTGAAGTACAATGGCAAAAAAAAACCCTTGACTAAATAATAATAGTCCCATTTAATGTCAAAGAAACGATCTGGGCGCATCGATATTTGCGACTCGAACTCGAGCTCTGCAATATGATGCCACAAACTCGACTTCGACAAACCTTTTCCCTTTTAATCGCATCATTGTTCTACTTACCTTAATATATTATCTCCGTATATACCATCCTTCCAAGTGGTACCCCTAATCTATACTACCATCAATTTTGATTGATTTTCCAATTCTTACCAACTGCGACTTGTATGAATTTTTCTAACATTAGTGTTTTGTTTATTTACTTTGCATTGAGATTCATTTGAATGTAATTCTATACGTACTTGTATGGCTTATATTGTAGATTGTACTTGTATTTTCAGAATAAAAAATCTAAAAGGTCTTAATTAAATTATAGTCTCTTAGTGCATCAATTGATGATTTGCAATTTAATGGTTTTTATGCTGACTGTTATGGATGCGAGAGATGGGCAAATCTCATCTTGGAAACTTAGATAACTATTTTAAAGTTCAATGGCAACGAGAAACATTTTGATATATCGAATGGCAATTCAGATAACTTTTAAAATTTAATGGCAATGGAAATAAGAAAAGAAAGTAATTCAACAATAATTCAATTAATTAGGATATATGAAAAACTCATAGGTTTTTTTTTGAAAGAATATTTACAAATCTGTATCATAGCAGTACAAATGCGCATAGATATTTATCCTACTGAAACACAGCGCTAAGAAAATCAGCAATACAAACCCAGATATAGTGAGAATACGCACTATAATAAAATATAGAAAATACCCCATATAGGGGAATTGAATTTGGGAGGTTGCAGTACTTTAGCCTAACCCGCTAACCAAATAGGCTACGCCTCATTGGCAAAAACTCTTAGGTTTTAAGGGTCTTTTTCTTGAATATTAACATAGTCAACAATGTGTATACATTCCTTTATTAACCCATAATCCTGAGGTTATTTAACTTTGTTTAATTAAATAATTATTAGACGGCATGTTAATTAATTAAAGAACCTGCTTTTAGCCGCTTATGGAAGATTACAAGTACATAATTTAGATTTTGTCAACATGGAATCGAGATATGAAAATCAGCATTAATCGTCTTTGAATCTCCTCTTTGTAAATGCTTATTCTCTCTCATATAAGATCATTACCATGACAAGATTACTTCGTCTTGAAGATGTTGATGATCTGTATTCAATTTTGATGATGGCTTGGTTTGAAAGATTTTATAAGTCGATTGACTAATAGGGTGTGTTTGATTACAAGAATTTTCCTTGAAAAATTTCGATTTTACACCTAAATTTCCACTTTATCAGTGTTTGATTTTTTCCCTAGAAAATATTATCCTACTTTTGGTTACATGTCCATATTTTCCTTAAAAACAATGAAAACATTTTCCGGGGGG
>CAVNYN010225538.1:0-40763 GCA_963692815.1 Nyctanthes arbor-tristis | reverse complement strand
TTATTCATTCCCCCCCCCCCCCCCCAAAAAAATTCCTCTTCTTTTCCGCCCCTTTATGACAGCCTCAGCAACTTGACGAATCAATCAGGATCCCAAAGGAAACAATTGAAATTCTCAGGGACCAGGTCTTTGGATTCGACACTTTCTTTGTGACCAGCCAAGAACCATATGAAGTAAGTTAATTACAATGATGCCAAATTATGGAAGGGGAAAAAGAAAATAGGAGGGAGGGAGAGAAAAAATGGGGGTTTGTGGGGGTGTCATATCAGGAGTGTTTGGATCTCATAAGCTCAGCTAATATTGTATATTAATAGTAAGTCACTATTTATTGTTACAGGCAGGAGTATTGTTCAAGGGGAATCTGCGAGGGCAAGCAGCAAAAAGTTATGAGAAAATAACAAAAAGAATGGAGGTTCACATACCTATACTTTTGTGTTTTGAGATATTTTTTATTTATTTATTTTTTTGTAGTTTTTAAACTTTTTCTCTACATTTTATATACAGGACAGGTTTGAAGATCAGTATAAGCTATTCCTTCTAATTAATCCCGAGGATGATAAGCCTGTGGCAGTTGTGGTCCCAAGAAAGACTTTGCAACCAGAAACTACTGGTAATTGATTCCTAATGAGTCTGATGTCGATGTCTATTAAATGCTTCTGATCGGTCAATTTATATCATATTGCTAATGTACTCACCAAAAATTTTTGTGCTGAATGTATATCACTTGACTTATGCAGCTGTTCCAGAATGGTTTGCTGCGGGGGCTTTTGGACTAGTCACTATTTTCACTTTGCTTCTCCGTAATGTTCCTGCGCTACAAGCAAACGTATCGTATGTATCTGTTAGGATTGGCTCTGATCCTTCGAGAGCAAAACAACTGTCTTAGAAAATATGCTATGTAACTGTTGTCTCTTTTTATGTTAAAGAAACCTTGTCATGAGCAAAACAAGTGTCTAGAAAATATGCTATGTTGTTTTTAAGTGATGAAAACATTGTCTTTTGGTCACTGATACAATTATAATATCCTTATTTTGCAGATCGGTTTTTGATAATATTGACTTGTTGGAAAAGGGCCTTTATGGAGCTCTTGTTACTGCATTTGTTCTCACCATACATGAAATCGGCCATGCTTTGGTTGCAAAAGATATTGGAATTAAGCTGGGCATACCTTATTTTGTTCCTAGTTGGCAGGTGAGATATTGTTATCCTGCACAATATTAGACCAACGATTAATATGCTTCTTGATGCATTCTGTACATTGTGTTTATACTTTTCTTTTGTGGAAAACATATTCTTTACTTTTCATAGTAGTCCCCTGGTTAGCTACTTGTTTTTATATGTTATCATGGCCCTGGTTAGCTACTTGTTTTTATATGTTATCATGGTAATACATCTAGTGTGGCATTTGTATTTCCAAACTGGTAATGCTCTACATCTGTTCATTTATGGTGAATTTTTTGCATGTCACTGATGCTGAACGAACAACACATAAGAACCACATGTATAGAAGAAGGGAAATGTAGGAGGGAGGGAGAAAGGGAACAGAATTAGACGGACTGAAGAAATGGAAGAATTTGAGAGGGGAAAAAATAGCAGTTTATTTCATAATTAAACTCTTAAGATTACAAAAATAAAGATCCCTTTTATACAGGGTGGGAAAGAAACCTAATTAATGTAAGAAACTCTAATTCAATAAGGAAACTCTAATTAATAAGGAAATAAGAAATCATCTTAATCTAAACCAAAATAATGATAAATTAAAACTCTAGTTCAATCTATACCAGTTACTTTCTCCACATCTGAAGCTTATTTCACCCGTGAAGCTATCTTTATGCAACTGTTTCCTCTTACTTTATAGTGTCATAATTTTTTGTTTTAAAAAATTTTGACAGATTTTATAAAGATTATTTATGCAAGCTTGCAAATACATTTGTATCACGGTAATAGATTGCTATTGGCAATTGTGACCATACCAACTCATAGCTTCTGTACTGCTTTTCGATTGCAAACCACCACAGATTTTGGTTTTTCCCCTTTTAATGTTTGTCATTTCCGTTTTTCCCCTTGGGTATGAATGTGGAGCAACTGATTTTTTTCTGTTAGTCTTTTGGTAACAATCTGGTTAAAGTATCTATGCTTTCCATGGTTGCAACATTGAGTTTTATATAAATCATGTCCTTGTTTCTCACTCAACATCCCCCTTTATAAAATGATGCTACGTGGTAGAATCATGTTTTATTTTCTTGAAACAAGAAAGAGATCGGAAGAGCACACGTCAAGAGTGAATTGAGGATTAAATAGTACAAACTTGTACACTGCCTTTCTTTATATAAGCAAAGATATCACCTACTTCATTTCCTACGAAGGAAAATTAATCTAAAGTAGAAAAGGAAATAATAAAAATAATCCTACCATGTTTAGATAAAGAAATAAAATCATATTAAGGAAAGAAAAATAATCCTAAGTAAAAAACAAAAGTCAAAAACAAAATATAAAATATAACCTTATCCTGGATATAGTCATTTCTCACGCCACTCTCCCCCAGCTTGAAGAAAATTCGTGCTTGAGCTTTGGAAAGAAGGAAATGTGAGGCAATCAATCAGCAGGAAGGTAGTCTACTGTTTCCATCACATCAAATAGTGATGAACTGTCTTCAAAGTCATCATTTGCTCTTGTTGTATCGTTCGACATTAACTTTGTTCTATCCTCACTCATTTTATTTTCCTTGTGAAATCTACCCATGCAATATTCCTTCAGGACGAGTTCTTTTTGTGTATACCCTTGGCAAACACTACTAGTATTATTTTCAATTCTCGATATTTCTCATCTTTTATAATGAAGTGCAATAATGTTTTCATTGCAAAAGAAGTTCTAGGAGAATTCAAATCCCTTACATCTCTATTTTTTTTTTGCTTATTTAATTCATCAGCATTTAGGTTGAGAAGAGGGTCAATGATTCTTTTGTCGTCAATTTAACAAATTTCATGTGACAGCCTCAATCCCACATCGCTTGGGTAGAGAAAGTGAGACCAGTTTATAAGCCATGAGACCTATTCTATCTGACATGAAGCCTTTTGAGTGAGAATTCAAGAGCAAAACCGTGAGGGCTAGGCCCAAAGCGGACAATATCATGTCAAAGTGGAGCGGATCGTTATAGATGGTATCAGAGCCGAGCCCAACCGGAAGTGTGGCCAACGAAGACGTTGGGCCCCCTTAGGTGGGGTGATTGTGATAGCCTCAATCCTACATCACTTGGGTAGAGAAAGTGAGACCAATTTATATGCCAAGAGACCCATTCCAACTGACATGAGGCCTTTTGGGGTAGAAGCCCAAGAGCAAAACCGTACGGGCTAGGCCCAAAGCGGACAATATCATGTCAAAGTGGAGTTGGTCGTTATAGATGGTATCAAAGCAGAGCCCAACCGGAAGTGTGGCCAACGAGGACGTTGGGCCCCCTTAGGTGGGGTGATTGTGACAGCCTCAATCCCACATCGCTTGGGTAGAGAAAGTGAGACTAGTTTATAAGCCATGAGACCTATTCCATCTGACATGAGGCCTTTTGAGTGAGAATTCAAGAGCAAAACCGTGAGGGCTAGGCCCAAAGCGGACAATATCATGTCAAAGTGGAGCGGATCGTTACATTTCAGCTCTCATTCCTTTATGATTGAGACCTTATCCATAGATTGGACATTCTTGACCTTCAACTTCATTATCAAACTGTAACTCAAATATAGGATTTTCAACTGCAATCTCACTAAAGTGTTTTCCTTCGTGGAACTCATATTTATCATCGACATTTACATCTTTGCAATCTTCATGTCAATTATGGTTTTCTTTCTCTGTTGTAATATTCAAATCATTAGCACCTTGCTCATCTTGAATATCTGTTTAGTCTCACAGTCTACCTGGAAAGCATTATTGAACCGTGCGAGTGCTCGCTTCTGGATGCTATGTATAGTGTAGCAAATTATAAACTAGGGTAGCAAATTATCAGGTTGATATACATAAATGGAAGAAGAAGATGGGCCTATACGTGCGCTTTAAGAATTGTCTCAGATTTTTATTTTCTTATGTCAATTTTGGATTGCAATTGTTGAATGTTAACAAAGTTCTCTTGTTACCATCTATAAAAATCTTTCAATTTGCGAAACAGTTAAAAGGATGAGGCTATAATAGCTAGATAAAAATATGGCACAAAATATGGCACGAAGTGGATTAAAAAATTATAATTCTTTGTTATCACCTTATTTGGTCCATTGCATAGTTTCTTAATATTGCTTATGAGAAGTCATAGCCTACCATGAGGTGCATATTTCATATTAAAAGGCGTTCAAAATTAAGCTTAAAGGAGAGCTAAACACAATTGCTTAAAATGCGTTCAATTATCTTCCTATTTTATTACAGTTTAACTCCAACTTAAATAAAATTCTAATGGTTGCAACTGTACATTTAATCAATTGAGATAGCACTAGTTGTGACTCTAGTATAAGCTATTTGTATTGCACGTTTTTCTTAAGCATTTATATCTTATTTTCATTGTTTCTTTCTCCTAAAATTTTGAGGATGAAGTTACCATAATTTTTTGTCTTCTAGTTTGTTTTATACTGTGACTATCCTCTTTAGAAAGATTTTCTCAGTAGCTACCCCTTTTCTCTTTCTTAATTCATCCTAGTATTGGTAGTGGTGGTGAGGTTTGGATGTCCCTTCCTTGTCCAAATGTGTCTTTGCCCTTGTTACTTTTTAACTCTTTTTCCAACTCCTTTAGGTTATTTTTAGAGAAGTGAAGTAGTTCACCATACCCCAAATTTTTGGCTTTTCGTTTATTTATATTGTAAAAGTACTCTTTAAAAGGCTTTTTTACTAGCCCCACTTCCCTTTCTCTTGCTTCGTTCATCCAAGATCTCCTGTTCCAGCGGTGGCTGGTGGTGGCTGAGGCTTGGTTGACTTCCCCTCATCCAATTGTATCTTCACCACCATTACTATTTTAAATTTTTTTCATCTTTTTTAGATGGATAAGGCTTTCCATACCCAAAATTTATGTCGTCTTCTTTGTTCTATTATGAAACAGACCTCTTTTAAAAAACTCGTTTGCAAGCCCGTTCCGTGAATGAATTCAATTCATTCTAATGGGTTGAGGTTGGGCGACATGTTCCCGTGTCCAAATGTGTCTTTGCAAGTGCTACCTCTTAAACCCCCCGGGCCCTTCTCTTTCTTCTCCCTCTTTTTCCCTTTTTCCGTGTCTTTTTTAGATTGTCTTCAATATATTGAATGCTTTCTTTTCTATATTAGCTTTTCATATTTTTTCAAAATTAACTTCATCTATTCCTGGCAAATAATGAAAATGCTGTTTTTGTTCTCCTTCCTATTTTCCTTCAATTTTATGAGCTGTAAGCCAAGTTTGAACTTTTTATGTTAAACTTTAATGCTTTCGTTCTAGACTAATTATTTGATGTGTACTCATAGAGGGAGTGACAATGTTCATGAATCTGTTAAAAAGATTTTTGTATTCAAAATTTTTACATTGATTTCTAACATTCACAGATACGTCCACGGGAGCATCCTCAGTTGAAATCTAACAAGGTGTTTATTGGCAGATAGGTTCCTTTGGTGCCATAACAAGGATTCTGAGTATTGTACGTAAGCGTGAGGATCTTTTAAAAGTTGCAGCAGCTGGACCTTTGGCTGGGTTTGCTTTGGGCATTGTTCTTTTGCTATTAGGATTCATCTTGCCACCTGCTGATGGACTGGGTGTGGTTGTTGATTCTTCAGTTTTTCATGAATCGCTTCTAGCTGGAGGCATAGGTAGGCAAAAAGTAAAATGGTCTTTCAAATAACTAACAGTGTCTATGTGTTCATTTCTTGGCAAGCCGTGATGAAGGATGAAAAAGCACACACACACACACACACACACACATGAACTTCTAATTTGCACCTTTCTATTGGACCATCATCCTAAATCCTTTTTTTCCGTCTTCTTTATGGACACAGCTAAACTACTCCTTGGCGATGCTCTCAGTGAAGGCACCCCACTGTCAGTGAACCCGCTTGTATTATGGGCATGGACTGGCCTTCTTATTAATGCTATCAACAGTATTCCTGCTGGAGAGCTTGATGGTGGTAGGATCTCTTTTGCTTTATGGGGAAGAAAGGTTTGTCTAAAGCTATTCTACTTAGCCGATAACAAGAAGGATTGCAGTTCATTATTTTCTTAAGAACTCTAATTCTGTCCTAGGCGTGTCCATAATTTAAAAAAAAAAAAAAAAAGAATGCTGGATAATGATAAAAACTAGTGATTATCCTAAAATCTATTGTTTTGGCAGGCTTCTGCTCGACTTACGGGTGCTTGCATCGTGCTTCTTGGTCTGGCCTCGTTGTTTAATGATGTGGCATTTTATTGGGTAGTTTTAATATTCTTCTTGCAGAGAGGACCAATTGCACCAATCTCTGAGGAAATTACAGAACCCGATAACAAATATATAGCCCTTGGGGCTGCAGTTCTGCTCCTGGGACTATTGGTGTGCTTGCCGTATCCATTCCCTTTTACTGCTGATGCTGTAACAAGCTTTTAGTAATATTACAAATTTTCTCGTACAGAACCGAGAATTCTGCTAAGTGAACCTGCCCAGCAATCGTGAACCCTAGTTCAAATACATTCATTACATCGGGTAGTACATTCATGTGATTTTTATGTAGATTTTGTGCAAATTGGAAAATAAAGTTGTCACGTGTAGATATAAAGGTTGCCCAAGTTTATTCTTCCGTCTCCAATAAGAGTACAAATATTTGATCGGAGAAAAGAAAAATGTTATCCATTCATAGTTTCTTACGGTATACTATTTAGTGTTTTGTTAGGGTCATGCCCTAAACTTGGAACATGCTATTGGTACAACAAAAACATATAACAAATTGTACACACGTGGTACATGCAATAACCATTGACGTTGAAAAAGTAATGTAATATGTGAGTTAAAAATGATTGTGTGCGAGCATGTTTGTAGCATTGCTCAACTTATTTTTAGGGGAATCTGCGCTTTCCGATTTTATGTTAAACGAGCTCTAAATCTTAGCTGATATTACAAGATAATGTTACTTCTCGCGGTAATATCTTAGTATAATCTATAAGTTTTGAAACTAGTGGTGAAACAAGAATGCATAGGGTGGAGTTTTTACCAGTATTTACCACTTTTTAAGATTTCCTGGTAAACTCGAGACTGCTAACATTTGCGCAAGTCATCTTAATATGACTTGCGAAATGGTACAAGTTGAGAACAAATGTCCGCATTTAGTCATTTGGGGAAATTTTTCTGTACGCATGATGGTAAAAATGATTTGACACTAGATGTTTAGTGTCGTAATGGTATCAGACATTGATGTGTCGTAATATTAGTTATCAATGTGAGAATATCATTACTATATAAATCACATCAATGACTAATATTAATGTCGCATTATCTGTCTAGTACCGTAATGGTTCCAGACATCTAGTGTTAGAACATTTTTACGCAAGATGGTAGGTGATCATGATTCTAAATGCATGGGACAACACTAAACAAGGCTGGGCATATGAACCACAAACCTAACCTAACCTGCTACTAGAACTCATTAGGTTGGGTTCAGGGGCAGATCTAAGGGGAGGCCACACTGATCTAGGGTACTGCCTAATTCTGGGCCTAGCCAAAGAAAAATTAAAAAAAAATGTTTTTATTACCTTTGGACTAGGGGTGAACTAAAATGGGCTAGGGGTAAAGACATTAGGCTAGGAGGAAAGTAGCCCAAACATGCTTGCTACCCGATTCACTACCCAACCAAATTAAATCAAAATTCCCAATTTTCTTGTAATTGTCAGTTTCTCTACTCCCTCACTTCTCACGTCCGAAAATTGAACCCCTAACCTTCTAGCAGCCATCGACCCATCAACTTCTAGTTCCTCCATTACTTGTCGCCGACAGCAACTCCCCTTAGTCGGTCAGTGAGTTTCACTTCGATACCAGCCTTCTTATTTCGGAATCCAGATTCCTTGAAGGCTAGAAGTTTGAACTTTTTAAGCTAACTTCTAATTCTAAACAACTTAAGATTAAAGAAATTGAATAAATGATGCTTGTAGTTGCTGGCCTAAACTTGAAAATCTTTTGAAAGTTGAAATAAATTCTCAACATCTATTTTTTTCTCGTTCTAGTCACTGGCAGTGGAGGACGGGTACGAGTGTCTGAGTCCTTTAGGGAGGGCCGGAGGGACTTACGAAGGCAGCGTCGCAAGGAGCTCAATTAAATTTATATGCATCCCAATAGTTCAATTCTGATTGACTGGCAATTTTTTTCTTAAATGTTGGATGTTAATTTGAACTTAAAGTTAAACTGTCTCTGCCACAAATATTCTGATGATCAGAAAATCTAATACTGATTTTGTTTGCTCTTTCATTTGCGGTTGGAGAATTGGGGTAAAATTTATATGTTAGCCACTCTAACATATAAATTTTTATGATTTTGATTGCTCTTTTTTATGATTTTGATTTTTATATACTTGTCGGTTCAACATATTTTTTAGCTTAACATTAGCTTTTGAGTAGTTGAACATTTTTTTTGTAATGTACCTAACTTTGTGTGTTCTTTTGAAAAATTATTGTTTATATAAATAGGTTTTTGATCTTGCGGTGATAGGGATAATCTAGCGTGCTGGCTATGCCCCTAATTGGGTTGATTTGAGTTGAAGTCGCAATTCATAAAACGTCATGAGTTCTAAGAATTCAAAACACTAGTAAAATTCTTTTGAAATAAGCTGAAGATGTAACAAAATTAATGGTAGAAATTAAGGGAGGGTTAGCTGTGGTTTGAGTCCGAGATCTCCTACTTGAAATCCAAGCATATAACCGTTGCAATACAATTCCAAACAACAACAATAACAACAATAAAAAAAAATAAAATAAAACTATATATATATATATTTATTTATATAAACTTTACAAAATTAACATAACTGAAATCATTTTAGCAACATTTGCAACAAGTTTCATGATCAACATAGGGAAATTAAACTTAAGCAGTTGTACAAAACATTATAGACATAAAACCTTGAAATAGCTTTAACACTAAAATCACTAATGGTTGTGTTGCAACCAACTTTTAACAACTAAAATATTTTGCGTGAAAAAGGATGAGTATTTCAGAGAAAGAAAACTCAATAGTTATGCACACTATTAACAGACAACTAGTTATTTCACATATGCATTGCACATGATGATAATATCAGCAATTCAAGAGGATTAAACATGATTCTATAAAAAAAAATTAAACTATAATATTTGATTGTTTATGAGTGTAAGGAAAAATAATATAGGTGCTACCCATAATACGAAATCTTTCATTAATGAAGATAAAAAATGGTTTTAAAAAAATCTAAGGAAAAAATTGAAGAAAATTTGCGAATACTGGAACCAATTTGGAAAACAATCAGAAGGTGTGAGATAAAGAAAAATACAGTTCACCGATTCACAATAAACTTTTTTTTTTTTCAATAATGCTATATTAAAATTCGGGAAAATTAGGTTGAATACTTTATTTTCTTAAAAATTTTGAAAAATACGGCCCTTCCTATGCAAGCCGTAAAAATACGGCACTTTCTACTGTAGACAGTTTGATTCCCACTTTTGGCCGATCAACATTGATGTGGTGGGTCCATTTGATTGGCTCATAATTAGAAGTAATTTTTGTTTAATAATAATAACAATGTAAACAAAAGATTTTCTATAGAAACAAATCGTGCTCTGAGTTTGGAGCCCGACCTATAAATAATATCTATTATTATTTACTGTTACTTTTTAATATATATAATTTTTAATTAAACCAAATAGTAATAATAATTACCTATTATTCTATACTTGTCTTTTTTATTAAATAGTTACACAATTGTGACTTTTCAATTTTTTTATGACTTTTTAAATTCAATAGTGACACAAAATGTGACTTTTTCTATATGTGACTTTTTACTTTAATAGTGACATGTAATATGACCTTTTTATATGTGACTTTTCAATTTAATGGTGACACGAAATTTGACTTTTTAATTCAATAGTGACATCAAATGTGACTTTTCTATACGTGACTTTTTAACTAAATGCAGCTTTTTTATATGTGATTTTTTTACTTGTAACTTTTTGATTAAACATAACATTTTTCATATGTGATTTTTTTTGCATGCTACTTTTCAATTAAATGTCTATTAAATATATAAGTATTTAATTAAATGCAATTTTTTCTATATAAATTTTTTTATACGTAACTTTTTTATGTGACTTTTTAATTAAAATGTGACCTTTTTATTTGTAACTTTTAACTCAGTAGTTATATAAATATGACTTTTTAATTGAATAGTAGCATAAAATGTGACTTTTTAATTCAATAGTAACTAAAAATGTGACTTTTCTATATGCGACTTTTTAATATAATAATGACACAAAATGTGACTTTTTTAACTCAATGCTAACACAAATATAACTTTTTAACTAAATCTAGATTTTTAATATCAAATGTAAAAAAGTCACATACAGAATAGAAAAGTCAAGTAAATGTAAATTTTTTTATAGAATTAATTAGGAGAAACACGATGATTTGCTAAACTTTTTGAAGACTACGGCACAAAATAATTAGAGATTTAGACTATGATACAAAGCACGGTGTTTAGTCACTTTCCCTTGTGTAGTGCTTCCTCTTCCCGGTCTCCTTCCATCTGTCCATCTCAACGTGTTTCTTTTTCTCTTCTTTCTTTTTTTCTTTTTTGGATTTGTACCATTCACTAATTAGTTACATTTTTATTAATATCAATGGAAAGTTGCACCAAAAAAAAAAAGTCACATATTTTTTTTATGTGTGACTCTTTAATCAAATGTACCTTTTTATATGTGATGTTTTAACAAAACGTGACTTTTTCGATAGTACATGTGACTTTTTATTATATTGTAATTTTTTATGCGACTTTTTAACAGAAAAGTTACAGGAAACGTGATTTTTTATAACTAACTCTAAGTCACGTATGTAATAAATGCCAAATAATCATTATGTGACTTTTTAAAACAAAAAAATTACACAACACTTGATTTTTGTGTAAATCTATGATTTAAATTTATATATGACTTTTTAATTGAAAAAGTTACACGAAACGTGACTTTTTACAACCAAGTCTAACACGTATGTAGTAAATGTCAAATAGTCAATATGCGACTTTTAAAATAAAAAGTTATAGACACCGCGATTTTTTTTGTGAATCTATGATTTTAATCTCTGTGTGATTTTTTAATTTAAAAAGTTAAATGGAATGTGACTTTTTACAACCAACTATAAGTCACAAATCTATTAAATGATCATTATACGACTTTTTAAAACAAAAGGTTACAAAATACGCAATTTTTGTGTAAATTTATAATTTTTATTTTATGTGACTTTCTAATTGGAAAAGTTACACGTTAGGTGACTTTTTAAAATCAACTTTAAATCACATGTAATAAATACCATATAGTCATTATCTGACTTTTTAAAATAAAAAATTTTGCAAAGATTATATATTATTTAAAAAAAAAAGTGAATTCCCAATTAAGCGGTGGGAATTTCAATTCACGGAGCGGTAGCCGTATTTTAGGCAATTTCCGCTGTATATTCTAATTAAACAATATTTTAGACGTATTTTTCCAATGACAATTTATTTTGTGGGTATTTATCTAAACATCTCTTAAAATTTTAAACTTTTTGCAAGCTCAAGGCCCATAAGCAAGGGTCATATTATTCATAAGCCTTCTTCAAGTAACTTAATATAGTCATATATTATGAATTTTTTCACCAAATAACTAATGTGAGATTCTCTTTCTATGTCCACATTTTTAATAGCTCTTAAACTATAATATTTGATTTTTTATGTGTGTGCAAAGAAAAACAATCTAATATGGTATCTTTCATTAATGAAGAAGAGAAATAGTCTATAAAAAATAACTAAGGAAAATATTGAAGAAAATTTACAAATACTAGAACCAATTTAGAAAATAATCCGACGGTGTGAGATATAGACAGATACGGTTCACCAATTCACAATAAACTTTTTTCAATTATGATCAATAATGATCCATTAAAATTTTAAATTTTTTGGAAGCTAGCCTATAAGCTAAAGTCCTATTATACATAACTCTTATCCAAGTAGCTTAATATATGCATTCATCCTCAATTCTTTTCACTAAATAACTAATATTGGATTTTCTTTTTATGCCCAAAGTCATATTTTCAATGATTCTTAAAAAGGAATAAAATTCCAACCATTCCTTTTTTTTTTTTATTAAACGGTAAAGATAAAAATTATAACATAGAATGTTCTTTTGCCACATTATTTTAGGTAAAAATTAATTTATTTCAATTATTTAATTAAAACAGGTCCGATGACCTTGAACTGTTAGCTTTTCTGGTTCAATGACCAGTCCAGTTTTCTGAACATTTGCTAATACTGAAATCAATCTAGAAAACGATTTGACAACGTTGGATAAAGATGGATATGGTTCACCAATTCACAATAAACTTTTTCAATAATGATTCATTAAAATTTTGAAATTTTTGGAAACTCAATACCCTTAAGTTAAAGTCATATTATGCATAACTCTTTTCCAAGTCGCTTAATATAGGCATATAGCTTCAATTCTTTTCACTAAATAACCAATGTGAAATTCTCTTTCTATGTCAAAAGTCACATTTTTAATGACTTTTAAACTATAATATTTGATCGTTTATTTGTATATAAAAAAATATATATATAGGCATTACCTGTAATACAATATTTTTCCATTAATATAGATAAAAAATAGTCTAAAAAACCTAAGGAAAATACTAAAAATTTTTTGCAAATACTAGAATCAATCCGTAAAGCAATTCGACGGAGCGAAATGAAGAGATGGTTTGCCAGTTCACAATAATCTTTTTTCAGTAGTGATCTATTAAAATTTTGAACTTTTTGAAAGCTCAAAGCCCATAAGTTAAGGCCCTATTATGCATAATCCTTCTCCAATTAGTTTAATAGACATACATCCTCATTCTTTTTCACTAAAAAACCAATGTGGGATTCCCTTTCTATACTCAAAGTACATTTTCAATACTCCTTAAACTATAATATTTGATCGTTTATGTGTGTATAAAGAAAAATAATATATGTACTACCTATAAGATGATATCTTTTATTAATGAAGATAAAAAATTGTCTTAAAAGAAACCTAAGGAAAAAATTGAATAAAATTTGTGAATATTGGAATCAATTCGAAAAACAACCCGACGGTGTGAGATAAAGACAGATACGGTTCATCGGTTCACAATAAACTTTTTTTTTAATAATGGTCTACTAAAATTTTAAACTTTTTAAATGTTTAAGGCCCATAAACTAAGGTCTTTTTTTGCATAACACTTCTCCAAGTTACTTAATATAAACATACATACTTAATTGTTTTCATAAAACAATCAATGTGAGATTCTCTTTCTTTGCCCAAAGTCATATTTTTAATAGTTCTTAAGAAAGGAAAAAAATTCAATGTCTTTCCAAATAGTAAAGATAAAAAAATTATAAAATTGAATATTCTTTGTTTTAGGTAAAAATTAATTTATTTCAATTATTTAATTAAAATCGGTTCGATGATTTTAAACCGTTAGCTTCTGGTTTGATGACTAGTCTAGTTTTCTAAACAATTGCAAACATTAGAATCAATTCGGAAAACAATCCAACAGTGTGAGATAAAGACGGATATGATTTACTGGTTCACAATGAACTTTTTTTCATTAATGATTCACTAAAATTTTAAACATCTTGGAAACTCAAGGCCCATAAGCTAAGGCCTTATTATACATAACTTTTATCCAAGTAGCTTAATATTGACATATATCATCAATTCTTTTCACTAAATAACCAATGTGAGATTTCTTTTGTATGCCCAAAGTCATATTTTTAATAGCTCTTAAAACAGTAATAAAATTTCAACATTATTTTAGGTAAAAAAAAACAATTTTTTTAATTAGTTAATTAAAATCGGTTTGATGACATTGAACTATTAGCTTTTCTGATTTCATGATAGGTCCGACTTTCTGAGCATTGACGAATATTGGAACCAATCCTAAAGTAATCCTACGGTGTGAGATAAATCGAAATCAAAAATCAAGAAAATCAATCGAAAATAAAACTGCTCAAGATAAGGAGTGGAAAGTTTAAAAGTAGAGAGAGATATTTGAGAAAGTTTTTAGATAGAATGAGTTCTATTAGAGGAATGAACAAAAATATGGATAAAGAAAGAGAGATATTTTTGGATAAAATGAAATCTGATTTGATGATTAAGATTAAAAATTGGAAATTATATTGATAATAATAGGCTAAATCAAATATATCTATAAATAATATAAAAAAGGGAAATGAAAGATAAAAAAGAGAATCTATAATTTGGTAATAAATTAAAAAGGTAAATAAAATTAAAAAGTAAAATAGAAATGAATGACCAAGATTAAGAGATAAAATCAATTGCCAAGATGATACATCCCGATTTAGTAAGTGAAATGGACGGGAAAACGTAAATTGGAAACTATCCTACTTCAATGTGTGTGTAGATATATAGAGATAGATATATAGATTCGCATTATGAAAATAACTTATACAATTAAATCTGTGTGCTATTAGAATGGATGAGTAACAATTTGGAGTAATGCTACATGTACATGTGAGTGTACAAATAGATTTACAGATAGGACGTTAAATTATAATTTTATCCACACCCTTTCTGTAAATATATCTATACATTCATCTGTACAAGTAGATAATCCAATTCAATATAGTAATGCTACACGTACATGTGAGTGTACAAATAAATTTACAGATAGAGAATAAAATTACAATTTTATCCATATATTTTCTCATTGCACTGAAGACCAACAAATTATCATTTTCGGCGTTGTATAAAAAAGGAGTTACAAAAACATCATGGTGAGTCACAAATTTATGAATTTTGGCAAATTAGGAGCTGTAACAATTCAATTGAAAAAAGGTTCTTTATTTATTCACTACTACAGAAAAGCATAATAGGTTTCGGTTGTAATGAGGAATACGCATCAGTTGTGGCGGCGATGCTATCAGCAGCGACATGAATTGTTAAGGTATACACATCGATTGTTGAGCGATGCCTAAAAGTAACTATAGGCGTCGGTCGTTTCACAAAAACCTACCCCTAAAGCCAATTTAAAAAAAAATAAAATAAAATAGACAATAGGCATCAGTTGTTAAGTAGGAACCTTTTTGTACGCCTGCACCGAACCATACGAGCATGGAGTTGTTCATGTTGCCATAAAGTTCTTTTTATACTATATCTTATATACGATTTTTAGGTTTTTTTTAGGGTTTCTAGGCCCTATATAAAGGGGTCAACTCATACACATCTCCATAGACCACTTCATACTATTATTTTTACATTAATGACAAGTTCGGAGGAAGATTTTTCCCGAGTGAGCTACAAGGCTAACTTTTTTCTTCCTCCAGTTCAAGTGGATGATGTTGCTACTTCTTGTTCTTAATTAATTAATTTCATTAACGTTATTTCTTGCTCTTTTGTGAAATTGATGGTGTTATTCTATTTTTATATGATTATGAATATTGATTGTTTCACCTAGTTTAGGCCTACTATGCTGAATGATTAATGTTCTATTGTTAGATTTGGGAATCCAATCCTTAATTGTTATTTCTCCTAACTCTCAAGTAGCAACTAATGATTGTTAATCATTAGGGATAACACAACCTAAGTTAAATAGATCGATCATGTGAATTTATTGCTTAGATTAACTTATTTTTCTAATTCTTTATGCGATTGTTGTTCTAAATCTAGAGATCTTATTCTAGGTTGTCCAAACAATTAGGTCTGATTGAAAAAATTGTTTTGATTAGATATACTTAAGGGAAAATCCGGGTAGCAAAACTTCTTGTTACCTAGAATTGGGAAGAACGTTGCTATTGATTACTATCTTTTATGTGAAGTGCGCAACTAAACCAAGGGCCGGAGTTAATATTCGTGTTTTTATCTTCTTACTTATATTTGTGTTTTAATTGCTTTTATTCTTTTCTTTAGTTTTTAGTTCCATATTTCACAAACCCCCCATTTTCACTAGTTGATACGAAGCATTAGATTTATCCGATGTTCTCTGTGGGTTTGACCCTTACTCTCCACTTCTACAAGTTATTTTAATTTAGTGGAGTAATGTATTTATTATTTTGGCACATTCGACATGCGACCAAGTTTTTGGAGCCGTTGCCAGGGAGCGGTGTGATTAATTGAAGTATTTTTGTGTTAACTAGTTTTACTTTTATAGTTAGTTTTGTTATTTTCTTTATTTTGAATTACCATTACCCGATCCTCTAATCAAAATCTATTGTTGTTTGATCTGGAGTTCGAGCAGACTTTGCGTAGGTTGAAAAGGACTATGAAGGGTTCAAAGACAACAATATGCTATTGAGGAGGACCTGTACCAATTGGCTACTTAAAGGCCAAGTCGAGTCAACGACGTTAAACAAAGGCGCTGCTTGGGAGACAACCCAAGAAGTGATTAGTTTTATTTTTGAGTATTTTCTTTCATTAATTTATTTAGATTTCTAATTGTGCATTTATATTTTATTTTTGTTTTTGAATAATGGTATGGGTCTTTAGTGAGGAAGTAGGGTAAATAGTTTGTTTCTTAAAAAAAAAAAAAAAAATTTCGGGCGAAATTCGGCAGTGTTCCCTGTGTGGGCCCATTGCTGAGTCGGTGCACCGGCACAAAGGAGGTTTTTTTTTTTTAGTTTCTTTGTTTTTCCCCCCTTCCTCCTTTCTATTTGTTTCAATATTGGGGACAATGTAGAGTTTAGGTGTGGGGGGAGGAATTACTTGTTCTGTATGTTTTAAATTATTTGCTTTATGTGTTTTTACTGCTTTTATTGTCTAGTTTCGTGTTTTTATCTTTATTTTTAAAAAAAATCTTGGTTGTACATGAAGTGGCAACTTGTTAATTTCTGAAAAAAATAGTGGCTTAGCTAGAATTAGGATCTTAAGCAATACCAAAGTTTAAAAAATATAAAAAAAGAAAAATTAAAAAGTAGTTTTGTGCGTTTAGCCTAGAGAAATTCATAACGTGAATGAATAAGTGATCTCACACCTTCTATTTATTTGCTTTGCCTGAAATTCTTAAGACTGGATTAGGTTGACTAATTTAACTGGGTGTGACTTTTGAGCCTTAGACTGACACATCTATATCAGTCCCACTTTTTTTGTTCTTATGTGATATTCTTCCGTGGATTTGTTTCTCTAGAATTTACTTTATTTCTCTTTGAGGCTACATTGCTGCATGCATGACATGAATATGATTAAGACACTTTTTCTTGTTTAACCACTTTAGCCAACAAGCATACATTATCAATTAATTATCTTTTGCATAGCCTCTTTGAGCTTTATGACCTATTTTTTTCTTTACACCCCTTAATACTTGTCTTGAGCCAAAAATAATGTATATCCTTATCTTGCCAATGAACTAATGGATTTATGATGCTTTTGTTAGTTGGGGTGGATAAGAAGTAAGTGTGGGGAAGGAATAGTAAGTTATTCATGAGGTCTCGATGAAATTTGATAATATATAGGCTGATGTGGTTTATTATGAGGAAATACAAAAGAGTTGATAGAAAAGAAAAAAAATATACAAGAAAAAAAAGCAACGATAAAAAAGAGAGAAAAAGTAATATTTTGAGCAAAGAGGTATTCACTGTGTACGCAGAGGAAAAAATAAAGAAAGAAAAAGTGACAAGTGACAAGTGAAAAGGAAAACAGAAAAAAAAACTCTTGTGAAAAAAAAGAGAGAAGAAATGAAGGGTTGTTTCTTTTTGAAATCAAGGCTTAAGTTACTTTTTTAAGTTACTTTTGAAGGATGGGATATGGTATTATTGTAGAGGTGATGCGAGAAGCTTTGAAAAGAGGAAGAGACTAGTGGTTTCACTTGAGATATGTGTTTAAATGTTGTAAATTTTGTGTTTCACTAGTTCCAATGGTTCATTAGTGTCACTCATAAAAATTTTTCCTACCTTAACCCTTAGCCTCGTTGCAACCTTTAAAGACCTTTTGATTTGCGTTATGCATATGCACCTAAGTGGTGAAGAATAAGAAATCTTGCAAGCCTATGGTAGAACTCTACTCTTCAATAGAATCTTGAGCGTAAACATTTAACCTTTAAACACTTGAGTGAAGAGTGGACTTATCTGTGAGAGTTGGCCTGTCCGGTTTGTACTATTCCAAGTAAAAATTGGGTTTCATGATTCTAGACGTTGCTTGAGTATCCTTGTTTATGAAATTTTATGAGTTTCAAAGGGAGGGTTGTTATTTGTGAAGAAAAGAAGGAAAAAATAAATCTCAAAACTCTTGCATTGCTTTGGAGGCTTTTTATTATGCAGGCTACCTTGATTTTCCATGACCATAATAATGAGTTGTTTGCCTTGTGTGTGACCAGAAGAGTCTAATGTTTTGTGTTTGTGTATTGTGTTTTGTGTGTTGTTCGAAGATGAACAACGGTTTAAGTGTGGAGGAATTTGAAAAGTGATTTATTAGATTGTTTAATTTCTCCATGCTAATAGTTAATAGTGTGTTTTATTGTGTTAAAATATTTATTTAAGATCGGAAGAGCACACGTCTGCAGGAAAAAGGAAATAAGTAAAAAGAATCAAATTTCGGGTGTACTTAGAAAGAATTGTGAAGCTTGGGGGACTAAGATGTTGAGGAACAAAACATGAGGGACCGAAAAAGCAAGAAAGAAAGAAGATGAGATTGGTACGATCGCACACCAAATCCATGCGCCCGTACCGACATATCGAATTTCTAGCAGAACCTCAGGTGCGGCTGTACTGCCCTCACTACACCACATCAAGCTAGAATTTTCCAACAGCATGTTTGATGTGGCCGTAGCACCTTTTTGTGCCCCTGCACCGGACCATACGGGCGCGGAGTTGTTCATGTTTCCTTGTTGCCATAAAGTTCTTTTTATACTATATCTTATACATGATTTTCAGGCTTTTTCTTAGGGTTTTTAGACCCTATATAAAGGGGTCAAGTCATACACATCTCCACAGACCACTTCATATTATTATTTTTACATTAAAGACAAGCTCGGAGGAAGATTTTTCCCGAGTGAGCCACAAGGCTAACTTTTTTCTTCCTTCGGTTCAAGGGGATGATGTTGCTACTTCTTGCTCTTAATTAATCGATTTTAGTAACGTTATTTTTTGCTCTTTTGTGAAATTGATTGTGTTATTCTATTTTTCAATGATTATGAATATTGATTGTTTGACCTAGTTTAGGCCTACTACGCTGAATGATTAATGTTCTATTGCTAGATTTGGGAATTCAATCCTTAATTGTTGTTTCTCCTAACTCTCAAGTTGCAACTAATGACTATTAATCATTAGGAATAACACAACCTAAATTAAATAGATCGATCATGTGAATTTATTACTTAGATTAACTTATTTTCCTAATTCTTCATACAATCGTTGTTTTATATCTAGAGATCTTATTCTGGGTTGTCCAAACGATTAGGTCCCATTGAAAAACTTGTTTTGATGAGATATACTTAAGCTAAAATCCGGTAGTAGAACTTCTTGTTACCTGGAGTAGATAATTTTGAAAGAAAATAGGAACAACGTGTGCTCTTCCGATCTACTATCTTTTATGTGAAGGGCACAACTGAACCAAGAGCCGGAGTTAACATTCATGTTTTTATCTTCATACTTATATTTGTGTTTTAATTGCTTTTATTCTATTCTTTAGTTTTTAGTTCCATATTTCACAAACCCCCCTTTTTCACTAGTTGACACGAAGCACTAAGATTTATCCAACGTTTTTTATGGGTTCGACCTTTACTCTCCGCTTCTACAAGTTATTTTAATTTAGTAAAGCAAGGTATTTATTATTTTGGCGCATTTGACATGTGACCAGTGATGATAGTGAATTTTAAGTTCAAATGTTAGATCCAATGTAAAATGGAATGTAATTCCCAAAATCACAATACAATTGATGTATCAGTACTAACAAAAGAAAGTTACAAGAAAATTATTAAAAATATTATCAAAGTTTTCATATGAAAATAATGGTATTACTATTATTTCAATAATCGTCCATAATGTTAATAGTAATCTTAGATATGTATAGAATTTAACGGTTAAAGTATTTTAGGTACTTCTCATACTCTTATTAAATGTGTCTGAGATGAATAATCCATTAGTAAATTATATTAGGAGAAGGTTAGATATTTGTTTCTATATCTTGATAGGTATATGAAATATATGAACCCTTTGAAGGGTAAATTTAGTTGGTAACTAAATTGGAGATAAGATGATACTAGAGACGCATGATAAAATGGTTGACAAGATTCTTATATTGGGTTTATGTGAAATTTTTGGGTATCAACAACTTAAAGTTTTGATGGGACCTTTTGAGATAATCAATCAACTGTTTGGTGATTTTAATTGATGAGGAGATGCAATGATAAGGTATATAGATTGCCACGAGAAATGATCATAAATGTTGATATTAAATACCAATCATTCATATAATTGGAATCGTACTTTGGCGAAATAAAAATTCTCACCTCACGTGAGATTTGGGTTATTGATGTTATTTATCATATATATGGAGGAGATTGAGGAAGGCAGGTGATGAAGAGCATGATAATACTAAAATATGCTGATGGTGATGAATTTGGAAAACTAGAAGATTGTATACTGCTACGGCGTTAAATATGAATTTTATGGTCATATGAGGGAATATTTAGACAAGTATGGCGATTTGAAAATTCCTTAGCTAATATCTTTTATTAATTACATAAGGAATGACGATATCATAAGAAATCACTAAGCTACTTTTGTAATTATTTTGGGCTGTAATTGTTGGGAAATTTATGGTATAACAATATTAAGAAGTTTAGCATTTTATTAGGCATTCTTGTATACAAGTCGAGATCGAGATCAAAATAAATAAATAATGAGTTGGAGTATACATAACTTGGAATGATTTGAATAGAGCCATAACTAGAGAAGTTAAAAGTGATGGTTATTAAGGCTAAGGATGAAACTGATGTAATGTAGCATAAATATAAGCAATATATTAAACACATGATTTGCAAATAGCAATACCTTAATGCTTGGCTTTCAAATTATTAGACATAAAATTTTTAACACAGTATCAAAAACATAGGACAATATACGGGAACAAGAATATTCTTGAGATAAGATTTAAAACGTGGTATCGGTTCTTATAAGTGGAGGAGTATGTTATTGAGAAACTTATTATAGTAACTATAACTATATGAATGAAGAGAATCTGAAATAGTACGAGAATTTTGAGGATGAAATTTCTTTAAGGGGAGGAGGATTTGTAACACCCCAAATTTTTTTTAAAAAAAAAGTATTTTTTTATATTTTTTACGGAGCACGTGGAAATTGTTATAAAATTTAAATTATATATTTCCAGGTGACTCTCTAGCAAGTTGAGCATTTTACAAGTTGTTACACAATTAAAATTCCTTTATATGAGATTGTGGAATTTTATATACTAACAGGAAATTTCCTTGAGTATTTACAAGAGCTCATTTAAATTAAAGACTAAAAAAACATATATAAGAAACTTTAAAGATAATATGGTAATTATAATAATTGTATTCTAAGTCCCTAGAAACATTTATAAATATGGGACGCTTCGGAAAAAATTTTCGTACAAAAATTTCTGAAAAATATTAGAAAACCGCACCCCATTGTAGAAAGAAGGGAAGTGCCTCCTTAGATATCTTTTGGGGGCTCGCCCCCTTCCCATAAGAGACGAGTCCCCTCCAAATATTTAATAATAAATAAATTATTTATTTATTTAGTTATCTTATAATTAGTTAATTTTTTTGGTTAATTAGGTTAATTAATACTTAACCTAATTAACTCTCTTAAATAACTTTTGACGTGGTTGGAGTGTTGGTGCATGTAACTTTCTATTGGCATGTCGAAATAAAGATCCCGGAGGAGTACATGGTTTGTGACTCGGCAAGTTTCGCAATGGTATGTGCTATATCTTTTAGGTTATTGATAAATTTATATTAGAGGTTTAAGATTTCTAGTCATTGGTTATATTATTCTTAAGTGTTTTAGTTTCGATAAATAGATCACTAATTTGTCCCAAATAGATATTGAGATTAATATAGGAAACCTTATATTTACAGATTTAGAATAAACCTGATAAGTGGGGTAGAAATCGATGATTCGAGCATAGTCTTGGATGCTAAAGCTATTAAAGCTTGTAGATAGCTAAGGACGGAGGTAAGTAATGGTTCAACTACAATGCAAAACAATAGTACTATGTGCTTCTATGTGGCAACTAATATTTGGTTGTCTGTCATGCCTATAATATTTATATGAGATATTATCTTTGTTATGAGACGTGAAAATTGAGCATGACATAATTGGCACCATTGAGATATACATTGTTGAATATATGATATGGTATGTGATGTGCACATATTTAAGAATGATGACAGACATGAGACACCATAGAAGATGGTGTAATCCATGTGTAGTTACATTGCATTGTATTACGAGTATATACGCTTGCGAGTGTTGAGGACGTACCGACTAGGTATATATACTATATGCGGTGTTGAGACCTGGCGGTTGTATGTTATGGCCAGGTCTTGATTATTTGATGATACTGGTAAGTCCCTGTCACCTCTTGAGCCAAGTTGAGGCAAGACAGGCACGTCGAAGAATCCCGAGTCGAGATGAGACTAAGACGGACCTTCGGGCAAGGCATGTGCACACAGGCCTTTTGATTATGAGCTCATGTGATGTTTTACACGAGGGATGTGGACCCTATTTGCATTGTGGTCTGTGGAATCATCATATACATATGGATGCGTTAATTACAGCGCATTAGCTCATATAGTTTTGCATTATAAGCGTGACAATGCAAGAATCTAAGAATGGTGATAGCTCCAAGGTGAGCAGAGGGTTGTATACGGGAATCCTAACTGTCGGCATTAAGGGCCTGCCACCAGAGGGACCCTAAAAGTTACAACCATTTTTATCTTAAAATAATTAGTACTTTTTTTTTAAAAATAAAAGTAAAGTGTTTTATAAAGACAGTCCTCAATCTTCGTTGCCCGTATTAATAAGTGAACTGTATTATCATTCGATAAATATGACTTTGTTAGATAATTTGTATTATCATTATAAGAATATATTTGAATACTTTGAAAATAAATTTCATATCGCTCTTCCGATCTCCTTTATCGAAAATATTATTATGAGAAAAATAATTTTTCAATTACTGACAATTTGTACATATTGTAATATTCAAAATTGTTAATTTCCAAGTGATACAAAGATTTTAAAATATTCGATGGTGTTTCATCTTGGGAAATTATATTGACTCAAATAATTTATTATTAATCAAACATTTTTATGTATTACAATATTCAAAAGGGTTCTCAGGTAATACACAAATGTTAGTATTTAAGGGTGTTACACTACCATTACGCTTATAAGATAAAGAATGTAATAATTCAAAAATGATGATGATGGCATTGTTTGTAATGAGTCTACCTGACACAAAAGTACTTTGAGTAGATGATATAAACGGCTCTAACACCTGTATGAGGCAGTTAGCCATTGTCTTGGAGATGATTTTATATAATGTATTACACATGTTGATTGGCTTATAGCCCTGAAGTCTCTCCAAATTCTTTTTCTTCATAATAAAAACAATATCTGCACTATTAGCTGGTTTCACCTGCCTCCCATCATTAAGAACCGCTAAGCATGCCTTATCCACATCTCCCTTCATCCCAATTCAGTGTTTCTGATAAAATACTGCATGGAAACCATCCATTCTTGGAGCTTCATATGGTCCCAAACCTTTAAGAGCTTGGCAAACTTCATCTTCATCAAATTCCTTCTCAAGCAAATGAATAGCATCAAGTGAAAAGTTGAGAATTAACGCCTTATATGCTCAAATCTAGCTCTTCTTCAGTCGTTCACCACTTCGAAAGAGATTTGCAAAACATGCCTCCACATGTTTAACTAAATCCTTCATTCTCGTGATCCAATTCCCATTCTCATCCTTAAGATGATGAATGAAATTTGTTTAAAATCGCCTATTAGCTTTGCCATGAAAATAGCTACTGTTTCTTTCACCATCTTTAGCCATTCTAATCTTCTCATGCCTGCAACCACTCAATATCAGTCTCCAATATTTTAATTTGTTGGATATGCTTGCTCGGTGCTGGATTATTTTAGAACTAGACCTTCACAGTATCGGTTAGTCCGCATCTACACTATGGCAAATGGATTCTACACTTCTAAAGAATTTTCCACACTCTCCCATATTACCACATGTTCATAATAATTACCTTGCCAAATCCAGAATGGTTTGAACCTGAAAGCTTGGAGAGTTCTCCTTCCCAACTGATTCAGATAGCCTTGTAGAAATAATGAAATTGGCTGATAATCGGAACTAAATAAAGGAACATGTTTAACATTGGCATTAGGATAATTAAACCGCCATTCTAAACTGCCAATACATCAATCCCGCCTTACTTGAATATTTTCCCTACCATCCCGTTTGTTGTTCCAAGTGAACTTTGCACTATGGTAAGGTATGCTAGATAAATCATAGTCTATCAGTACCTCTTGAAAGTTACTGATTGCTATCAATGGCCAATTCCCTCCTCCATCCTTCTAATATTCATTAAGATCTCTGCCACATGACCATGGTAACTCCCAGCGGTCCTTAATCCTTGTCAAGATTTCCCATGACTGATGATCATCTGAGAGCGTACGATTGCCGTAGAAGCATGTAAACCGTCACTTGAAGCCATTATGGGTAGTGACAATAGCATCAATATGCCCCCCAGAGAAGGACTTATGTCAACAAGCCAGTCATGATCCCACCTCTACTTCATCTTTCTCTATTCACAATAAAATTGTTTTAGATAGAAAAACTAAATCGGGAAAGCAACGTCAAACCAATCTTCAAACATCACCAACCATACAGGGATTTCCCAAGCCCCTTACATTCCAGCAAAGACAACTCATTGCCCTTGGCGGCCCTGCATCACAGGGCTCGCTGCTTTGGATTCGAAATTTATCTCCACACCCACCAACTCATCATCTCCCTGTGCCTACTTCTGAACTCTTTCCTCACACCCTCTTCAACCAGAAACTTCCTTTTTGTCCTCCCTTTCCTTCATTCTTATTCTTATATGGCTCTCAATTGAGCTCTCTGCCCCTCATAGGATTTATCCATCAGTGAACCGTTACAGGAATGTAAAAACTTTTAAATTTATGCATAGCTCCAACTACGCGAAGCCAATCCCTATACTTCTTCCCCACCCCGAATGCACCCAAACCTCCAAGCTTTAGACATTAACAATGACGATGTCCAATGAGTGCACATGTAAAAAAAAAAAAAATAGTCGGGGAATTTTTCACATTGAAGCAATATCTAAACATCTTCATTTGATTCCTCAATTTGCAACTTCATAGCTTGCCTTAATGGTTTGGAATATTAATCTCTTAACTAATGCCCGGTGAACAGAAGTTGGTTTATGTATAAATTGTGATAATTTGTTAACAAAAAAAGATATATTAGGTCGTGTAAGTGAGAGAGATATTGCAAACCTTCAACAATTGAACGGTATTCAGACGGGTTGGACAGAGGAGGTCCTTTAGAGACGGTTGGAATATGAGTTGGAGAAATCGGACTAGAGACATGTTTTGACTCGACCATTTTTGTACGGAGAAGTAAATCATGAACGTACTTCCGTTGAGAGAGGAAGAGGCCTCTGGAGTTTTGAAGCACTTCAATGCCAAGAAAGTAAGAAAGAGATCCTATATCCTTGACGGAGAAATGTGAAGAGATTTGTTGAATAAATTTGCTCAGAAGTGAATTGGAGTTTCCTATTAATACGATGTCATCAACATATACTAATACAAATAAGGTATCAGTTGAATGCCGGTAGATGAAAAGAGAAGTATCAGATTGAGAGTTGGTAAACCCAAATGTCTGAAGGAACTATTTGAGCTTATTGTACCATACTCAGGGAGCTTGTTTGAGGCCATATAGAGATTTTTAAAGATGATAGACATGGTCTTGGATCATAAAATCCTGGGGGTTAGTGCATATAAACATCTTCTACAAGATGGCCATGCAAAAATGCGTTGTTGATGTCGAGTTGACGTATTAGCCAACCAAAGGATACGACACGTGTGAGAATTAACCGAACAGTTGTAGGTTTGATAACTAGGCTTAACGTGTCTCAATAATCAATGTCACGCCATTGTTGAAATCCTTTGGTAGCAAGACGAGCTTTGTAACGCTCAATAGATCCATCGGGTTTTCGTTTGATGTGAAAAACCCATTTACATTGAACAATATTATATGAAGGAAATGGTAGAACAAGTTGCCAAGTCTCATTTTGTATCAAGGCATTGTATGTACCTTATGAAAGAAGCATTTGATTGATAATTTTGTTTAAATGAGAACAGAATTGCCAACTCACATGAATATCTTTAGTTGCAGAAACCAATGTCAATGGTATTCTGTAGGCAAGACACTGCGCATAATATTCATAAAGACAATTTTGAAGAAATAATGCCTAAAGTCCATTCCAAGTACCTCGTATATTGCTAGCAACATTATATCCTTGACCTTTTATTGTTTTCACTTCAAGCTCGTGGTGAGAAAAAGCATCAGATATCCCATTTTTTTAGATTTGCTGATGTAGTATCACTCACACATTTGATATGAAAGAAGCATTTGTTCAATATACCCGAATCATTCATAAACCTCAAAATAATTGCCATTTGCATGTATACTTGGAACAATGTATTGTGCATTCTGTGGTACATTTCAAGTACAACTTTACCAATTTCCCGATTTGATTCAGCCACAAGCTTTACCATCTCAAGAAAATTTCCACGATTGAATTAAGATGAAGATTCATCATGACCTCTAAAGGCCAACCTTGAAGTGCTAGTCACCGAACACATCTAAATTAAGTCTTTACTCACAAGCATTGTCTCTCAATTTCATTTCTTGATACAATATGCATTATCTTATCAATATGTTGTGTAGGTTTCATCAAATATTTTTCTCTTCTTTTACAAATCTTATGTAGCAATGAACTACTGTGAGTAAAAACTACACATTTTGATCCATCATTAACCCTTTTTCCATATCTTAAATCTAGTGATGACCAATGCTAAAGCACTCAAAGGATTACTACCATTTAGAAAAACAAGCAATAGAAACAATAGGCTTTGTTTATCATAGGAGAATACTCAAACCAAGGAAATTGGTTGAACCAATTTTTTTTAAAAATTGATGAGCTTGAGATTTTCCTTCTATCAATTGGTACTCCACAAGATTTGGTTGATAAGGTCTGAGTTTTAGATATCCAGCTTTAATCTCATCTCTCAGATTAAAAGAATGTTGGTGGTATAATGGCTTTTTAATTCCACGATCTTGTATAATGGTAGTAGTTAATTCAATTTCAGGAGTTGAGGAAGAAAGGCTTTAGAATTCTAGAAGATGGAATTTGTGTACTTTGCTCACTAGGAACTAGAAGACTCTGCTTTGAAGGAATTAGAAAAATTTGCTTAGTAGGAATTGGAATTTGTTCTATAGGAATTGAAGGACTTTGCTCTAAAATTGAAGGTTGACCTTGAATTTCATCAATATTTGTATTTTGATTAGATTGATTATTAACCTTTGAAAAGAAGGAATATAAATTCCTACTTTTCTGGTTTGGTGGTTGCCTTCCATTTGTAAATTCTAAAAGTCATAAAAAAAAAAAAACAATTTATCAGTAATCTAACAATAAAAATATAGTCTAAAATATTCAAAGACTCAAATATAATTAAAAACTTTTTCCACTAAGGTAAAATAATGCAAAACAACACAGAAAGGAATGGAGCCAACAAGACAACCAAGATTTAAATAAATAGCCGGCAAGGCTGGAGGAATTTCACTAATTTACCAACATAACAAATATTAACTAGTGAGTACTAACCTTACTTTTATAATGAGAGAATTAAATTAGACATCATCTTTTGTACACTTTGCTAAAGCTTAAAATACAAAAATAAATAAATAACTAAATGAGAATTCAAAATCTTTTACATAAAAGAACAATTAAAAATTATAATGTCAATTCTCATATTCCTAGTACATAGGCAATTGTTACATTATCATGCTAAATGACTAACTATGGAGAAAAAGACCCCATGAAAAAAAAAAAACAAAAAGTAACTATATTTACTAGCCAACCTGAATTATCATTTATTAATTGTGAATTGTGAGACAAAAAATTATCATATCAAACTATGATGAATCAACAAATGAGAGAAATAGTTCAAATTTCATATTCTAATTCCTATTAAAAATTTGTGTAATTGGAACTCATTTGTATTAACTATTAACTAGATATCAGCCTGTGCAACATTCTAGAGAAATTTTATACATAAAATGTAGCATAATTGTGCTTGTCACAAACAAACTGCAAAACACGGCCTGTCACAAAGAAACTACATCCTACGTTGGCTAGGCGATATGTAATCATGTATTTTAATTGTTTCCAAGAACACGTGTATCAAAACTCACATTACATATGTTAATATAAGAAAGATTAAGACTGGAGATTTTATTCACGAGACTTTATTAGAAAAATGAGCACATATAGGTGTCTCAAATATACAATTAAGAGAAGCAATTAAATGTAATTTCATCAGTACTATGTACACTAAACAAAGAAAATTGAGACCAAAATTTGTTTGTTAATGGAATCCAGCATTATGGGTCTCCATTGCAAAATTTGACTCCTCACTGTGTGCAGCCTACATTAAGATCAAGGAATTATTAGTCGAATGTCAAACTAGCATTTCGCAATGAATTCATCTCTAATAATTTACGGTTAGATAATTGAAATCCAAGACCATAAGAAATGCCATCTAATGGAAAGGTTACAATACATGTAATCTTTAGCAATCTAAATATTAGGGAAATATGTACAAAAATCCCTTGAACTAATAATAAATAACCAAATATTCGTTGGTTTATATCAATAGTATGGAAGGCAGTAATATGAATATAATAGTTATCAAGAGTTATAAAAAAGTATGTTAAAAAAACAACTATTATTTTTATTGTTTGAAATAATAATAATAAAAAATAAATAGTTTATAGAAAATACACCTGTGAAGGATCTTATTGTCTCTCGCCCATCAATCCTTTTTTTTTTTTTTGCAAATCAGTTAATTCTTTAAAATGTTCTACTACAGTCACCCCCATTAGACAAGAACTAGTGCACAATCCACTCAATTCATTATAACTCATGTGTGTTAAAAAAAAGCGCTAAATCCCCAACTATTGAAATATCATATTTATTCGAACTCATATGCCATACTCAACCATTGTTAATTCTCCATAGATTGTAGTTTTTTATCGACTTTACATAGATCATCATAATTTGACAAACTTTCAAAGTAATAATACAAATATCTAAGTTGCTCAATTTAATATTCTTCTAAATTATACAACTTCAACAAGTCTAGAAACTTAACATCAATTCCTTCTCCACTATATTTTTCAGCACCGATGTCATCACAATACACATATGGCATCAAAGTAGATATTCAGACCAGTAGCACCTATGCGACGTATAGAATAATGACCAACATATTGGAATTGAAGTATAATAATAATAATTGTAGAGTGAGAATGAAATTAGGATATGCATAACGCAACAACTCAAGTCAACAACTTCATTTGAATACTAAAATATGTGACTTACTTTAACTAAAAACAAATTTTGAAAATGTCTTTAAATACAATATTTGTAGTAGAATTGTTTGATTAACATTTTTATCAATAATTTGCATTAAAATTTTTAGTGAAGGACACAAACCCATTTCATATAATAGAAAATTTCGTTATATATATATATGGGATAATATTTGGTTTGAAGAAGGAAATCAAATATGTTTGATTCAAGAAATTATCTTTGTTTGCAATTCCTTGTAAGTGATGGAGTGGCAACAGCGTAAACATGGAACTCAGCCATAGTTTAAGTATCGACCCAGAAACTATACTAGGTAAATGGGTTTCTATTTCATTGGTGGATCATTGCTTACTCGATTACTAATTCAAGTATATGTAACCAATAGCGGATTTGATAGCTAAAGATAGTACTGGGTAAGGTCAAAATAGTATAGTGGATGCCCAAAATAGAAGATAGTAGTGGTCGGGTCGAAATAGAGTAGTAGAGGCCCAAAACAGTATAAAAAAGGAAAAATTAGGTAAACCAGGTACTCTGGGACTCATTTAGGAAAATGAGGTGTACATACATCCCTTTGCAAATATTAGGTACCGAATCCCCCCTTCAATTTTTCTCTCTTCGATCTTCATCCCACCCTTACTCTGCGACTACTGATCAACTGTTGCCATCATCACCTCTATCGCTGTCGACTGCTCCTGGAACGCCACTTCCATACTCTTATTGGAAATCTGATTTCACATTAGTCCACTGGTGCTTCACGATCTAAATTATGGTTTCCATTAGGTTGAATTGGGGTTTTCATTTTGGGGAGATTTTGTGATTTTATATTTTAGACTTATGTTCTTAAATTTTATGACTTGTAGTGCTCGATAATTTGTGTTTGTGAATTTTTTGGGAGGATTTGTGACTCGTTGGAGTTTCGCCAGCATAACTGGTGATGATTGTGGTGGCGTGGTGGTGGTGTATTTTGTGACTAGCGATTTGTGACTTGTCGGAGTTGATTGTGGTGGCAGTTGTGCTACCATAATGGGCAAGTTGTAACTCACCAGTTGGTATGACTGGCTAGAGGTCACAACTACGAGTCCCTAAAAGTGAGTTGTTACACGCTAAAGATGTCACTGCGACTAGCTGGAGTTGGATTGTGATTCGCCTGTGATTGGTGGTGCAGCGGTTTTGTGACGAGTGATTTTGTGTAACATTTATGTGACGGTTATAATCTAATACCTGAGTTTTACAAAAAAAAAAAAAAAAAGGCTTAATGCACCTTAATTTTAAAAATAGTGTAAAAAATTGTAATTTATCAAGTTAACAATAACAAAAAGAAAAAGAAAAATACAAAATGGTGTTGGATAAATTGTCCCAAAGCCAGTTGGTATGGTAATAAGTAATGGTGCTAGTCAGACTTTAAGTGGGAAAAATCAACAAGTTGTGTCCGACAATTACTTTAATTGTGCTAGATAAATGTCAAATTGTACATATATATAGACTCAAATAATCACAACGAAATTAGTTTTAACTATAAACAATATAAAAGAGGAAAAAAGACAGAATTGATCTTACTAGACCAGCCAAATATAAACCGCAGCAAAATTAAGGTTCAAAGACAATGCTCAATCGACCTTCTTCTTACAATAAACATAGAATAATAGAATATATGCTTTGAGAGAAATTGAAGGTTGAAATTTAGGTCAAAAATTGTGATTCAGTTGCCAAAAAAAAAAAAAAGAAACAGAGACAATGGGAAGAAGGAACAACATCATATAAACTCACACCAAAGTTGTTATGCTAAGAAATTAAAATTAATTGGGCTAGATTAATTAGATATGCCTTACGTTGGATTACGAACTGGTTTTTTCTTAGGCCAATGGAAGTTGAACTTAAATAAAAACAAATGGGTTCATGGGCTGCAAAATATCTACATGGGCTACTTCTGCTTCTAATAACAGTCTGGGTAATTTCTATATGTCATTGTTGGGAGTGAAATCAAAGATTCTAATGTGAACTTGGTCTCTAAAACTGTCAATAAAAATGATTGGTTTTTGGATTCTGGGTGCACATTCAATATATCTTGTTTTAGAGAGTTGCTTCACAACTACAGGGTAGCGAATGAGGATATTGTCACTATTGCTAACAAACATCACTGTAATGTGGATGGTTTGGGAAATATAACACTGAGATTTGATTTTGGTTATCTGTACACATTGAAAAATGTGAGGTATGTACCTGATTTGGGTAATAATCTTATATCTGTGCCGTCTCAAGAGGATAATGGTTTCTCAAGAGGTTTTGGAGATGGGTATCTTAAGCTATATAAGGGTGCACCCTAAGCTTTTAGAGAACCTAAGAGAGTTGGTCTTCATTTAGTAAAGCAAGTGCTAAACCTTTTTTGGCTATCATGGCTTGCATTGCTAATTATAATGCTACGTTATTATGGCACAAAAGACTGGCTCACTGCGTAAGCAAGGCTGTTTTGGTAAAGATAATATTTCAAAAATTACATTATGTATAACTTGCATTTTAGGAAAATAGCATAGAGTGTAATTTTCTAATGGATTGCATAACACTGCATCAATTTTAGAGTATGTGCATGGTGATCTGTGGGTCCGTCAAGCACACATACACAAAGAAAGTAACTTCTTCGTGTCTATAATTGATGATTTTTCAAGAAAATTATGGAATATACTTTTGAAAAATAAATATGATACTTTTGAAAAGTTTAAAAATTGGAAGATTCTAGTTGAAAATCAAACTGGTTAGAAACTAAAGTGTTCAAGAACTGCTGATGGACTAGAATTTTGCAATAAAAATTTTGATTATTTTTGCAATCAAAATGAAAAAAAAGACATAAGACTGTATCCCGTGCCCCTAAGCAAAATGGAGGTGTTGAGCTTTTAGAGGACCTAAGAGAGTTGGTCTTTATGTTAGTAAAGTTAGTGCTAAACTGTCCTTGGCTATCATGGCTTGCATTGCTGATTTTAATGCTACGTTATTATGGAACAAAAGACGGGCTCTCATGTGTAAGCAAGGCTATTTTGGTAAAGATAATATTTCAAAAATTACATTATATATAACTTTCATTTTAGGAAAACAGCATAGAGTGTCATTTTCTAATGGATTGCATAACACTGCATCAATTTTAGAGTATGTGCATGGTGATCTATGGGGTCCATCAAGCACACATACACAGAGGAAGTAAGTTCTTCGTGTCTATAATTGATGATTTTTCAAGAAAATTATGGATTATACTTTTGAAAAATAAATATGATACTTTCAAAAAGTTCAAAAATTGGAAGATTCTAGTTGAAAATCAAACTGGTCAGAAACTAAAGTGTTCAAGAACTGATGATGGACTAGAATTTTGCAATAAAAACTTTGATTATTTTTGCAATCAAAATGAAATAAAAAGCATAAGACTGTAGCATGTGCCCCTAAGCAAAATGGCGGTGCTGAGAGGATGAACAAAACCATTCTTGAAAAAGTAAGATGCACGTTAAGTTCTTCTGGTCTTTCAAAACATTTATGGGGGAAGCTGCTATTACTGCAGCATACTTAATTAATAGGTCACCTTTTGTGGCTTTAAGGGACAAAATACCAAAAAATATGTGGAAAAGAAAGCCCAATGAATACTCTAACCTTAGATTATTTTTATGTGTTGCCTATTCTCATCAGAAAGAAGATAAATTGGACCTTGTATTTCAAAATTGGATTTTCTTGAGGTATCCTGAAGGAGTGAAGAGCCATAAACTTTGATTTAGAAATTACACTGGTTTCAAAATTATCATAAGTAGGATGTGATTTTAATGAAAATGATATGCCTTGCTTAGGTGAGTCACATTCTAAAATTCAACAGACTGATCATTTAAAGGGTGCTTCAATTGAGGTGGAGTTATCCTTGAATAAAGTAGACAATCCTATTCCTGAACAACCAACTAACATTGATCAATCAGTGTCTTTAAAATCTGAATCACAAGGGTACATCCAGTCTGATATTGAGGATTCTGTGGATTTTGGTAAATCTGAAAATCTGAGGGGTTATCTTCTAACTAGAGATAAAGAAGGGATAATAGGCCTCCTAGATATCTTGATAATTATACTACTTCAATGACCTTTAATGTGTTAGAGACTTTGGCTAGAAATGAGTCAAAGACTTATGAGGGAGCTATTAAATCTGAAGATGCTCAATCCTAGATTGTTGCTATGGATGAGGAAATGTCCTCATTAGTGCATAATAAGACTTGCGTTCTAGTTCCTAAGCCAAAGGGGAAGTCTATTGTGGATTGTAAAACACTTTATAAGGTTAAAGAAGGGGATAACAACCCTAGTTCTATAACATTTAAAGCTAGACTGGTAGCAAAGGAGTTCACTAAAAAAGAAGGCGTTGATTACATTGAAATCTCTGCTCCAGTGGTAAAATATACTTTTGTCAGAATCATGTTTGCTTTGGTTGCATAGTTTAATCTAGAAATGAAACAGTTGGATGTTGAAACTGCATTCTTGCATGGTAATTTAGAAGAAAGGATCTATATGAATCAACCTATTGGTTGTGTTGATGAATCTCATCCTAATCATGTTTGTATGCTTCATAAATCTCTTTATGGCTTGAACTAATCACCTAGACAGTGGAATGAAAGGTTTGGTGCTTATATGAGTAAAATTGCATTTAACAGAAGCATGTATGATTATTGTTAGTATTTTAAATTTGACGAATCTTTTAAGGCTTCAATCTATTTGTTTTTATATGTGGATGACGTACTTGTGATTAGTTCTAGTATTGGTTTCACTGAGCTTGTAATATATTTACTAAGTGCTGAATTTGAGATGAAATTCCTTGGTGATGCTAAAAAGATTCTTGGCATAAACATTGTTAGAAATAGGAATCATGGTGTTCTAATTCTGAAAAAGATTAGTATGTTAACAAAATCCTTGCAAGATTTTTCCACGCATGATGCTAGACCTGTTAATGTTCCTCTTACTAATCAATTTGTACTTAGTAAAGAATAGTGTCCAATTGACATTGATGAGATTAAATATATGAAGTCTAATCCTTATGACAATGCAATTGGATCTGTTTTGTTTCTTATGGTCTATACTAGACCTGATATAGCTTATGTTGTTAGTACATTAAGTAGGTTTATGTCAAACCCTAGTAAGCAATATTTGGAAGCACTGAAATGGCTTCTAAGGCATTTGAAAGGTACTGCTGATAAAGGGTTTGTCTATAAACATAGTAGTGGGGGCATTAAATTGAAAGGATACACTGATGCTAACTTTGCTAATAGTAGAGATAATAGAAAGTCAACTACTTTCTATATGTTTACTTTGTGTGATGCATGTGTTAGATGGAAATCCTAATGACTTTTGTTAACAACTAAATTTGAATATGTGGCTATAACCCATAAAAGAGGGTCCATTGTTAAATGGGTCGTTGAAGCATTTGAGTTTTGATCAGAGGGTTTTAACTGTGTTTTCAGGCACTGAGTTTGCTATTCAATTGTGTGAGAATCCTGTTTTTCATGATAGGACTAAACATATAGATGTTAAGTTGCATTTTAGCAGGGATATTGTGGAAAAAGGTGAACTTAGTCTGGATAAAATTGCATCTCAGTTTAACCCTTCTGATATGGGGACCAAGCCTTTGACTATTGGTAAGTTTCAGTCATGTTTATCAATGATTATAGGTCTAGCTTGATAACCCTCTTATATTTTGGGCTTATAAAAGCTTAACCTGTCTTTCCCTATGCTTATCTTCTTCTTTAATTCTTTTCTTTCCACTTTGTTTGCAGACTCAAAGGGTCTAACTTTGTGTTGTTTCTTTTGCAAGTAATAGCGGGGATGACACTGGTAATTGATCATCCTCAGGAAGCTAGTAATAACCATAATTTGGTGCAAGGTGGAGTATGTTGTAAGTGTGGCCCAAATATGTGGGCCCAATCCATCTCATTCAAGCCAGTTAGTGTGCAAATAGTATCTCAACTGTTGATCTGTTATTAAATCTTGTCCATCCCTTTGGAGTATATAAAGGGTCTTATGTCTCTGATTATGTTCGTTTTAGATCCCTTTTCATACGTAGCCTCTTGTTGTAGTTTTCTCTCTCTGGAAACTTAATGTTCTTACCTCTAATATTTGTGATTCCTAGATACGGTCCGATCTGTTTCATGATGATCTGAGAGATTTGTAGTGAGGCTTGTTGTAATTCCTTAGTGGTTTTGTAGGGTTCTATACTTGGAGATTCCTATGTAAATATCGTTCTTGGTGATTATTATTGGATTGAGGGTGTTCTACATTCGGTAGAGCCTCACCAGAGGCGTAACCTTTGTGGTGAACTCCGGCCCTATAATAGGGGCAAATCATATCTTGTGTTCATTGATTTTCTGTTCTTGATTGTTAGTTATATTGTTCTGAAGTTGATTTGGGGCCGATTGGGTGATACAAGGGTTTCTTGATATGTTCTAAGGGGTGAAAATTCATAACACTACGAACCATGGAAATCAGCCTTGATTTTAGTACCTTGTATAGATGATATTCCTTTCTTTGCGAAATACAAAATGATGTACTATATATTCACCTCGTCGGATCAGTGAAAGGCATTGTATTTTTCTCCGATCTATATACCCCTCCCACCTCCACGCTAAAGTTATACAGTTTAGAGCCCGTTTGGTTAGATTTATAAATTCAATTTATAAAGAGAATTTATAAAGAGTGAAAATGAGTTGTGGAGATTTAATTGAAGTTTGAAATGTGTGGTGATTGTTGAGTAGTTGTCAAATCAACAGTCAAATCATGACAGGTGAATTTATAAATGAAAAAAATAAACAATGCCAAACAAATGGTTAGCTTTATGTAATATTTTTCTTTTAAGTTATTCTGCGAAGGGGGAGTTCTTCGCCTCTCTCTCTCTCTCTCTCTCTCTCTCACTCTCTCACACGAGTCCATAAAAATAGTTACCATTTCATATAACTTAGAAAAAGAAGTTTGAGTGGAAACCCAAGGTAAGTTCGATGCCTCTCACCCAAAAAAAAATAAATAAATAAATAAAATAATAAAAAAAATTGGTTGCTTACATTCACTGCCGATGGTGAGTCGGCTACTCTATAAGCAATGTATGAACATATTCCACTGGTAAAAAGATCAACTTTTGCAAACATCCTTTTATCACCTTTCAGTTATTTTCCTGTATTATGCTAATTTCATATACATTATTTTTCCCTCTAATGACAACTTTAAGATGTCTGTGTCCTGTTTGGGAAAATCATCAAAGATTCCTATTAGCCCTCTTTATATGGGGAAGTTCAAATTGCAACTTAATATTTTGCACCCAACTTTTACAGTTTGTTATGTATGTATAAAGGACAAGAAACTGTACAATTTCATATTAAACCTTTCCGACGTGTATAACAAGAAATGAGAAATGTGAAGTTGCAACTTTTATGATATATCAATCAATCTCTTAATCTTTCAACTTTTTGAATGGAATACTTGAGCTCTTTCTGGATGTTGAGCCTTGTAGGTGATAGAACTATGTCTTTCCAAACTGAGCCTCTTTCAAAAGCTGGATTTGGGCGTCTATAGAGTTGAAATATGGAATCTGTAGAGTCATTCAGCATGCTTATCTTTTTTAAACAACCAATCTCATCTGGGTCTACCAACAGAGTCTTGTCTTTCTCTTTCCATCCTATTAACTTCACAATCATAATTATTGTCATCAGTAGTGAAGAAAAGGGAAACATATTGTTAGCAAAAATGAAAATTTTGGTCATACCTTGGGTGGGCCTTCTAATGCATTTGTAGAGTAGAGTCTAGCATTGTCTACTAATTGGCAGTATGTCATAAATGCATCTGCAAATCGCTTGTGCGATTTTAGTTGCGAGTTCACCCTTACCGCTCTTCTACACGACGCTCTTCCGATCTCTCTTCTGTTAAAGATTACAAATAATTTTTACCATGCATTTTATGCTGATAATGAATATTTAGAATTGAAAATAGTAGCTTCTTTTTATATTTTTATAATGTACCTTATTCCTCTGATAACTGCTAAATAAGCATCACAAACGACCCCAACCAACTCTATTCTGTATGGCTTTCTCTTTTTTGATCCTTCCTGTTCTTGTTCTTCATCTATTTGTTCCCAGTACTTTTCAGTAACAGTTCCATCTTCATCCACCTTATAACCATCCCCCATCCGGTACCTTCGGCGGTGAACAATCCTGGCCATGTTTATTGTCTGCACGACAAATGGCACCCATGATAGTGTGCCATCCATGATCACATCTCGCCCTTCGTTGAGTGCTGTTACAAGGAGGGATGACGCAGCATCTGTAGATGATTGGTGTACCTACAAAATGAAATTGCATTCTCAGTGCTTGCTTGTTCATATATTTTTGTAACATTTAGCATATGATTTCTTTCCATTACAGCTACCCTTTTAATAAATGAGTTATTACATCAGCTGACAAACTTTAAGGAGAGCCAATGAGTTAATAATGAACTGTCTAAAGAGAGTCAAAAAAGTATCATGAAACCACTTGTCATTTCTTATGTTTTTATAATTATGTTCTGCAGAAAAACTGGGACATTTGGAATGTCTTGTTTTATGTTACAGTACATTTTATAGGATAACAAAGAGACATACCAGTTCAGCAGTTTGAAGCATATCATGGTGTCCTCTAGAGCTAAGGGCTTTATAAATTACATCAGACTCTTTGAAGGCATCTGCTTCTATTACAACTGCATTTCCTGATGCTCCAGCCCAGAACGGTCTATTTCAACATGATATATATAAATATGGATCAGATCACAAGCATTTTGATTTTAAGTACAAAGTTAATTTTAATCTCCTCTATTTTGTAACATGATTTTAAGCCTTGAATAAATATTAGGTTAGCATTCTTACTCTTTGAGGATTTCTTTAAGGACAGTACTCTTTCCAGCTCCCATCCCACCACCCATGAAAAGAAGAACGGGACTTCTATCTTTGTGAGCCATGGGAACCATAACATCTGTGCACTGCGAATCATCAAGAGATACGAGTCCAATGGCTTTCATTTCCTCCACTAAGGTAGTAAAAACTCTTGCAACCTTTAAATTCTTTGTCACCCTTTCAAATCTCTGCTCTCTTTCGCAACCAAGAAAAAAAAAAGACACTTTGATTTTCTAGGCAAATCATTACTTGTCAATTTCAATGTATAGACAATTAGATATATACCTTGTGGCAGCCATTACAATGTGCTTAAGCTTTTTTTTGGGCTCTGATTCAGCACTCAAAACCTGAAATGATATATCAAATCATTGCGAAAATTTTCCCAATCAAGAAATTAGAGTAGCATTGTAAATGTGTATATGTGTACCTGACTGATCATATGAGATGCATGTTTCCAATGGAATGCAAAGTAACTAAGAATACATCTCTCAAACTCTTCTACCAGCTTTATAAAGAGAGAATCGGCTTCTGGTTCACTAGCGAAAAATGTGTACATGTCTTCTTCACACCCTTCAGCTTTCCTGATATAATCAAAAGCTAATTTGCAAAGGGTTGGACATTCTCTCCTATCACTGAATCCCATTTGTCTAGCTGCATACACTCATATGCACATGTACATTGTGCAAAAAAATTAAAGAAGAACAATATATATTAGAAGAAGATCCATGGCGCTTCCAGACATGCATATCCAACACTGAAACAAGAAGGGATTTGATGTGATTTACCTACATAATGAGAAAATCTTTCAAGTTTCACAACCTGCCCGGTGTCTGAAACTTTTATCCGAGGTACGATCCTTTTGTCCCTTATTTTCTTCATATGATAATGCATCACGACAGCTAGTACTAATCCAATGGAAAAAGCAAGAAAGATCCCTGTGTATGTATAATCTGTTGTGGAAAACGTTCTAATCATCGATCATTTAATGCAAGTTATAATAACAACCAAAAAGAAATGCAAAACTCTAACTTTTATTTTCAATAAATTTGGGTTCGACTGGATGAATTTATATGCACGATAGACAACAACATCAACTTACCTTTCTGCATTTCTTGGCTATCAATAGTGAAGCAAAGATCTTCTTGAATTTGAAGATTTGTATGTATATTTTGCCTAACAAAATACCCGGGGAAGAAGAAAATTTGCAGAGATTTCTTCTGTTTAGATCGAAACTGGAGAGGAGTTATAGGAATTTTGAATATGTCATTGTAGAAATAATTTACATTTTAAGGGTGTATACTCACACAAAAATAATAAAGCTTAGGATGATAGTATATAAGTTGATTAAATATTTGAAAAATTAGTTTGTAAAAAATTTTCTTTATGCAACTCATCTTACTTAATAACAAGTTTAGTACAATAAATTTCAAAAATGAAATTGAATAATGAGTAAAAATAGCAAAAATATGTTGTAGTTTTAGATATTATTATCAACTTTATTTATTTAACAGAATGTGCATATATTTCCTTAATTTTGTTCGATCTATATATGCCTTATGTCCACACAAATTTAACTTCCAATAGCTATTTATTAGGTTTAAGAATTACGCGGCAATTTTGGTGGAAAAATGTAATATTTTGTTTATGGTCATTCTCATTTGCAGTATGGAAGTTAGAATAATTTGAAACCAATAAGAATAAACTTAATGAATGATAAAATATTCTTCATCCTCAAGTATTGTGGTTTGATAGATATCTAACATCGGTAGTTTGAACTCTGTGCTCTTATATTCAAAGAGTATTAGGCTCTTTTTTATTCCTTTTTTTTTTTTTTTAATAAAGGTCTTTAGAATTCTTTAGCATTATGTGGTTCGAATTGTGCCAATATTGTTAGAAGCTCATGTTTTGAGAGTGAGATCTTGTGTTCAAACCACACATACCCCTCCCCTATCTCCCCCCCCCCCCAAAAAAAAAAAAAA
>CAVNYN010225533.1:0-78395 GCA_963692815.1 Nyctanthes arbor-tristis | reverse complement strand
TATCAGTTATCAGTTAAAGATAGCTGTATACGTGCCTGGCATCTATCTGGCAGTTGTGGGGTAGCAAACAAAATTGGATATTTTTTTTAAAGGAAAAAACAAAATTGGATTTGATACGGTGTCAAATTCAGAATCAGTGAACTTTCTATTTGGCCCAGGGTGGGGGGGGGGGTTGGGCCATGTGGAGTGGATAATCTCGTGGATCCCATGTAATAATATATGATCTCATTTTGACGCTATACACGTGCTATAACACCAACCCACGTGGTGTGCATGGAGGTACATGCCACATAGGCTATTTGGTGCTATAGTGGGCAACATATGTATAGCGCCAGATCAATTTTATAATAATATATCTGCGCTTACTTGAAAAGCCTTTTTTTTTTTTTAAATTTTTGGGAGGGGGAGGAAGAAAATGATTATATTGATATTCAATTTTCTAGCCAAGACTCACACAGTTTGATGGCATTTGAGTGGTTTCCTACATCCTCTATCAAGATTCAATTCTCCTCCTCTACAATCATATCTTATATATATATATATTAAAGTAGGATAGTGGTCATAAGCAAATTTTACCGCCAAAACCACTATTTTACTTATATATGCCTCTTTATTTATTTATTTTATTTTAATAATATATACACACATTTCCAACTAAAATGTTTCAAATTAAATCTCTAATATCTTATATATATGTTTTTATTTTATACACACATATATAATATACGTATTTATAATATATATATAAAATAAAAGTTATATATCGGGTTTGAATTTTCGAGTCGAGATATTTTTCTAAATTAATAAATAAATAAATAAATAAAACTACCCTACCGCTTATATATGATTTCAATCGTACATACATTCTCATGTTAATATATAAGTGGGAACCTATATATATGTAAAAATTGAAGTTGAAGGGATACAATAATAATAATAATAATAATAATATTTGATGATGATTTAAAACAAAAATAAAAAATTCTTTTAATTCTTTTTAAAGTGAAAAGTGATTAAAAATTAATATTAAGAGTAAATCATATATAATTTATCATTTATTGTAATATTACTTCTCTTGGATCTTTTGTAATAGGAGGGCATGTACTTTTAGATTTTTTTAGAATATATTTAGTTAATAGTGATTTCTTTGGAAAATGTATCACACTATATGAGGAGATGCGAAAAATAATTTTTCCTATGATATATGGTACAAAATGAATATAGTAAAGAATTTATTTTGATAAATGGATATCATCCACACTCTAAATATTTCTTAGAGTTCTTGCACTATACTTATTGAACAATGATATAGGTGTATGATAATTTTGGAGTTATATAAATTTTATATGTTATCTTTTCCATAGTTTCTTAGTTTTCATATTCAACCTGAAATTAAATTTATATTAAAAAATTTCTCATTAATTCTCATTATTATTAGTTAAAAGTACTCTTTTATGAATGACAAATTGATTAATTCTGTGCTAAGTAAAATAATTGTACGCAATAAAATTGTAATTATTAGTAACATGTTTACATGAATGATCAGTAATACAAAATAAAAATTTGATTATTTGATTTTTTAAATTATCAAGAATTTTTTTGGCTAATTATTCTATTCTGTGCAACACACAGGTATACAACTAGTCCATGTAATAGTTAAAAAACTATTTTGAAAAGTTTTTTTATTTACTTATTTTTAGTCATAATAATTATACGGAGGGAATTAGCTAGAAATAGATGTTGAGGCGGAGTGTAATTCTTTATTGAAAATGAAAACTTACAGCTCAATAAAAGATTTCAAAACAAAAGATAAAATTACCTATTGAGTTTGAGCTCGACAATAGGTTTTACCTATAAAAGAACTTATCACTCAAAAACTACAAATCTATTGTTCCAATCTCATATTCGATGTATAATATTATATATTTTGCAAGAAAACCATATGTTTATCACCAAACTATGCATCTAATACAGAGAGAAGCAAAATAAAGGAAACAACTTAATAACCACATTATAAAATATGGTAATTTACACCTAATGTCCTTATACTTTTAAGTATTTATAGATCACGTCTTCAACTTTTAATTTTTCTTATGTGGGTCCTCAACATTTGAAAAAATCTCTAGTTTAGTCTCTAGTGACGAAAACCGTCAAATTCGTCCGTTAGAATTTTCAGTAAAATATAAAAAATGAGTATTTTAATTTAAAAAATAAAAAAATAAAGGAAAAGAAAAAAGGAAGGAGCCCCTGGCCTCATTGCCATTTCCGACAGCCCTTTAACTGTCTGAAATGGCAGCAAACATAGGGCGGAGTGGCTGCCAGAAATGGTCGCAGCGGGTTGGGGGAGACCCTGCTGCTGACAGCACGGGACGAGACTCCACCCCTGTTACCATTTTCGGCAGCCCAACAGTAAGGGTTGTCGGAAATGGTTCTCCCTTTTTTCTTTTATTTTTTAAATTAAAATATTCATTTTTTATATTTTACCGAAATGCCCATAACTTTAATAGACAAATTTGACGGTTTTCGTCAGTAAGGACTAAACTGGTAATTTCTTCAAAGGTTGAATACTCATAGAAGGAAAATTAAAGGTTAAGGAGGTGATCTATAAATAGTTTGAAGGTTGGGATGTTAGGTGTAAATTACCCTAAAAAATATGAAAGAAACAAGAAGAAAAGAAACAAAGGGCGGTGTGAAATCTATATATTAAAGCAAAGTAGTTGTGGTAAAAACTTACCGCAATTTTCCTGCCATTTTCCTAGATTTTAGGGATAATTTGGTCATTTTAACTTAAGGTGTTGTGCACGCTGAGGTGCAATCGATTTTCTTATTGCCTTTTATTTTCTTAAATAAATTTTTAAGATATTTTTAGGTGAATATTTATCCCTTATAGTTGCAATCTTTATCTCCTATGCCTTGGTGTCTTTCCTCTCTCTAACTTCCACAAATTGGAGTAAACCCTGTTATCTTCAACTTTGTTAGAGCTAACTTATCTTTAATAGGTTTTCCCTGCATTTGCCTTATCTTTACCACCTATTCTATATCAATGAATTCAATTCAAATAAGTTCCCTATTTCGTTAGGATTTTGATTCAGCTGTGATTATTTTGATTCAGCCGTGACTATGGGTTGATACAATTGCATGGGTGATTTATATGGACTCTCGAATACCGCGTGAATCACCCAACATATGAGTGAATGCTGATTTTAATAAGTATTGATTCCCAACGGGTCTAATATGCACTTGCTACATCACAATTTAGGCTCTATAAATAGTGTCCAATGGACACAATAGAAAAATCTTACTTTGGACAAATTAAATGCACACAAGACTCATAATAAATCATATAATAATGGAATAGTCTTCATTCAAGTACTTTATTATATAATACTAAGAATAATAATAATAATTTTCAATTAGAATTATAAGATTCTATTGAAATTAGTGTTCTAAAAAGTGTGTCTAAGCTGCGTCACTTTGGCAAAAAACGTGAAAAAAATGAGTCCACTCAAAGGATTGACCAATTAATCGAGATTAAGCGGGCTTAGGCGTGGAAAAAGCGTACCTAGGAGTGAGTTAAGCTACCTTTTTTAATTTCTTCTTTTTATTTTTACTTTTTGAGATCGAAGTAAATTAATCTCAAATTAAAAGATCAATATGAATCTCTACAGTTTTGTGAAAATGTAATTCAGCATATGAGAAATAAAGAAGAGAAACAAAAAATCAAAAAAGAAGAGTAAATGATGAATTTTGTGCGAGAAATACAAATCTCGTGTTGTGGAATTGAAGTGTGTGTGTGTATATATATATATATATTAAAGGAAATTAGTTTGCAGCACTTTTGTACTGTAGTTTTCCCTCTAAAAGTTTGTTAACTAAGTCTTTTACGAGATTTATTTCCTAGTGAGGTAACTTAAGTGGTATTTTGTAATTTTCAAAATTTTTAAATTTTTTATTATTCTCTTCCACCTTATCCATTTCTTTAATCTTACATCTTATCTTAATTTTATTTTTTTTGTAGTTAAAAAGTCTTATTTTTTTGAATTGATATTAGTTTCACTTACATTTTTTTAGTATACGAATAGCCAAGCACTTATGCTGTCGCCTATCGTATTTTTTTATTTTATTTCATGAACACAAATCTAAACATCTAAACTTCAACTAAACATTTAAACCTCAATCGTCTCTCAAATTTTGATTTGACGTCTATGTATGTTTTAATTTCACGCCTTTTACGTTTATGGATAATTAAATTCAAGCTTTTTTTTTTTTGTTTCTTAATTAAACCTACCCTCTACACATATATATTGCAAATTTTTTTTTAATTGTGACAATATCATCAAGCAATATAATAAAATTAATTTCATGCTAGAGTATGATACTGGATAAGATTAACAATTTAATTTAATAACTAATAGATAATTATGATTATTCAATTGCTTAAACTGTTGTTAAATTTGATTGTCCAATTATTTAACCGATGGATAAGTGTTCACGTGCTTGAAATTTGTAGTGTTATATATATACACACACACGCATGCACACATATGCACAAACGAAAAAAGGGGATACAGGGGAGAGGAAAATTCAAAAAGTCGTGATATGTGTTTCTATAATAGCTCATCAAAAATCTTGACATAACATGTCATATTTCAAAGGGTCCATTTTGTATAATGATTTTTTTGTCAAAAGTCTTGACATAACATGTCATACAAAAATCTTTTTGTATATTGCAAAAATAAGAAGAAAAAAGAAAGAAATACACCATTTTGTATAATTTCAAAGGGTCCAACACGTGGCAAATAATGATATTTCATTTTCCATGATTTCTAAATACCTTCCACAATATTATTTAAAGAAATATTTGAATTCACTATAGTAAATTGGAATTTAGGCATCTTAGACTTAGGATGCACATGCTAAACTAAGAATTAGAGATTTATTTGTATACGGCTCATATCTTTCGACTAATAAATTTGATATAAATCCTAACTTTTTTTTTTTTTGAGTAAACAATTAATTCATTAAATCAAAGTACCAACAAAGGGGGCAAGTAACAAAGGAATGCAATCGGTCCACTCATGAGTGCAACCGTCGCGTAAAGCCAAATTGGCCAACTGATGTGCTACCATGTTAAGACCACAAGGAATATATCCACAAGAGTTACATCTTAAGGTCTGTAGCAAAGAAACAATATGCCGTTAAATAGGAGTCAAATGTCCTTGCTCGGCTGGATTTCGAAGGGCCATAACAACTCTAGTAGCATCAACCCGAGCTTCCATAATCTCCATCCCCCGCTCCCTAATTAGCTGGAGACCATGGCGAAGTGCCACAGCATCCACCTCCTCCACTCCAAAGTTCCCCTCCAAGCTAACCGCAAAGGCCAATGTACCACCCCTTCAGATATCACCGCCCCTCCGATCCACACTGCCCCAGTTCTCACTGCTGTATCGGTTACAAGAAGGATCCCATTTTGACACCCCTCCGGTTGTGCCCATACAGTCACCACAGCCTCTTCTTGGTTCAGTTGTTGCCGCTGCTTGTGCATCTTAGTATTAGCCCGCTTATAGTTGTCCAAATACTCCAATGAACGAGCACAAATCATCTCCACATCAAGGACTTCCCCCCTGAATTTATGACCATTTCTGGCCTTCCAAAGACTCCACATAAAGCATAAAGATATTCTCTTTCAGCTAGGGTTCCAACAGCTCCAGCATGGCTGCCACGTTTGTAGGAAATTCTTCATGAAGTAGTCGTGAGATCTGCCCCCATAACCCGATCAGCCTCCACATCTTCTTTGCTAACTGCCACCCTCCAAAAAAGTGGGTGTTTCCGTCTACACCACGGCATCCCATGCACCTTTGAGTATTCTAAATGTGATGTTTTGCCAAATTCTCGGATGTAGGAACTGCGCCATTGTAGAACTTCCGCACGAACATTCCGACCTTTGGTGGAATGCCTAACTGCCAAATAGTTTTCCAAATCTCCTTATTAAAATGCGAACCACTTGGCTGTTCAACTCGGATTCCCTCAATCAACAGATGATAACAACTTCGAACCGTGTATTCAGTCTTTGTATCATAGTTCCACATAATTGTATCATGCTCAACTTCACCCCCGAGAGGAATGGAGAGGATAGCTTCTACATCTATTAGTAAGAAAAGGGTCTTAACCAATAGGGTATTCCACTGCCCCTCCCCTCCGATTAGCTCTGCCACCTTCACACTTCCATTAGGTAGTGTCACGGGTCGGAAATGTGTACTTCTAGGAATCCAATTATCTTAAAAAATACTAGCATTCAACCCATTTCCAATTCTCCATCTCATACCCCTCCGGATCACTTCCTTACCCCATAATAAGCTTTTCCACAAATATGATGATCCCGATCGATCTCTAGCATCGAGCACTTCAAAATTAGGAAAGTATTTTGCTTTAAGTACCCAACCAACCAAAGAGTCTGGGTTTTTTAACAGCCTGCAAACCTGTTTTACAACTAAAGCTTGGTTGAAACATCTCTTATCCTGAAACCCCAATCCTCCCCGGTTTTTTGGCCTACAAATGTTCTCCCATTTTATCCAAGCTAACCCCTTTTCCTCCTATTCATAATCCACCAAAACCTTGTCATCAGCCTTCGAATATCATGACAAACCTCGCTTGGAAGCTTAAATAAACTCATGATGTAAGTCGGTATAGCTTGGACTACCGACTTGAACAAAACTTCCTTTCCCTTTTTTGACAACAAATCGTTCCTCCACCCTTGTATTTTCTTCCAGATCCACTCCCGGATGTAGGCAAAGGTTCTCCTTTTATTTCTTCCCACGACCACCGGCAGCCCCAGGTAAAAATCATGGGCGTGTTCGTCTTGAATCCCCAGCACGTGTAACACTTCTTGTCTCACTTCTAAAGATGTGTTAGGGCTGAATGTAATGGACGTTTTCACCACATTTATTTGCTGCCTCGAAGCCCTCCCATACCTCCCAATCACATCTTGGATTTGTTGTGCATCTTTCTATTGAGCTCGAGTGAAAATAATGGAATCATCTTCGAAGAAAAGATGATTAATCCTTGGAGCCCGTCTAGAAATATGCTGTCCAAGGATGTATCCTCGCTATTTGGCAAGCCGGAGTGCACCTGAAAAGCCCTCATCACACAACAAAAAAAGGTATGGAGACAATGAACACCCTTACCTAAGCCCTCTACTTGGTTTTACCTCTCTAACATATTCTCCATTTAATCTAAAGGTAAAAGACACTGTGGATATACACTCAAGGACTAGCTTCACCCATCTCTCAGGAAAATTCATTTTTAACATAACTGACCCAAGAAAACCCCACTCCACCCTATCATAAGCCTTGTTCATATCGAGTTTCAAAGCCATAGACCCCACCCGACCATTTCTCTTCCCGGCTATGGAATGAAGTAATTTAAAAGCAATAACAGCATTATCTGTAATTAATCTATTTGAGATAAAAGAACTTTGATTAGAAGATATAATAGGATTGAGGATCTGTTTCAACTGGTTGGCAGCGTTTTTGAAATAATTTTATATAAGGTGTGGCACAAGCTAATGGGACGATACTCTGTTAAGCTTTCTGGGTTTCTCTTTTTAGTAATCAACATAATAACTGTCTTATTCACCTCTTCAACTGATTTGCCCTCATTAGGTACCGCCAGACAAGCTTTAGTAACTTCGTTCCCCACCAATGACCAATGCGTTTGATAAAACATTGCATGAAAACCATCCAACCCCGGTGCCTTACGAGAGCCTAAACTTTTTAATGCCATAAGGATTTCGTCCTCTTCAAACTCCCTGTTAAGTAACGCAATTCCCTCTTCGGTTAAACTATTCTCAATTCCTTCAACCCCGTTTGCAACTCCAACCCACTCAGTTCCCCACTTCGAAAAAAGTCTCCAAAAAAATGTTCAATATGCTCCACCACTCTCCTTTTCCCCCTAACCCACTGCCTATCTACATCCTTCAGCTGAATGACCATCTGATTATGGTATCTCCTGCTTGCTTTATGGTGAAAACTGGGCTACTTCTGCTTCTAAAATTATAATGTCTCTCATAGCAGCCCCTGAACCCCTCTCATACAATTTCCAAAGCTCACGCCTCAACTCTTCCAATTCCTCCCTCCATCCTTTAAAGTTTTCCTTACTCCACGCCCGCAAACCCCTTCTACAATGCTCCAACCGCCCTTGAATACTCACAAAGGGACAAGAATCGGCTCCCACCCCCATGCTTCTTCTATAACCTCGCCATACCCCTCATCTTTACTCCAAAACGGCTCAGATCGGAAGAGCGTCGGTAGGGAAAGAGTGTCCCTTCAAGAACATAACAATTGGACGATGATCCGATTGTGAATAAGGTAGATGTTCCACCATTGCCTCAAGATACATCGAGTGCCAATCTCCACACCTTACAAAGCGATCAAGTCGGGCTTGAATGTGAGCATCCCCTTCCCTCCTATTATTCCACGTATATAAAAGTCCCTTATATGGGAAAGATGACAATCCACACTCAATAAGCACATCTTGAAATTGTTGCATCAAAACCACGGGCCTCTCCTTTCTCCCTTCACATTCCATAAGTTCTAGGTTTTCATTAAAATCCCCTCAGCATATCCATGGCAATGTCCAATGATTGTGGAGCCTCCTCGATAACTCCCACGAAAGATGGTGATCTGCCACTCTTGGACTCCCATAGAACTCTGTAAACCTCCGCTCCGTCCCCCATTCATCAATCACCCAAGTATCAATGTGACTCTTGGAATATGATCTAATTGACACTTGCCACTCGTCCTTTTATAGTAACATTAGATCCCCACTTCTTCCTATGCTGTTCACAATGAAATTATTTGGATAACCCAGTAGAATCCTAACATCCTCTGCTTTCACACCATACAGTTTAGTTTCAGATAGGAAAACTAAACCGGGAGAAAAGAAACGAATGATTCTTCGCAACCCTTTTACCGTACGGGTATTCCCAAACCCACGTTCCAGCATAGGCAACTCATTGCTCCCGACGGCCCTACGGAGCAGAGCTCACCGATACATTATCATCAACGGACATTATCATCCCTTCCATGCCTAGTTCTATTCCCTCCACCCCCTTTAACTTTTTTGCCACTTCCCCCCATGTATCCCTACCTCCTCTAATTTACTTTTCCTGCGCCCCTATTTCTTCACCGATGATCCCATAATCAACTCCTTCGCTCGTGGAAGCCTCACCCCTTTCTTTGGACTAACCATTTTCCCTCCACTCACTTCTTTACTTTTAGATCGGAAGAGCACACGCACCCGCAGCTCCACTTCATCCTCCCCACCACCGTCCTCGTTCAACTCTACTTCTGCCCTTTCCTCTATCTTCTTCGCCTCTGTCTCTCTCCCAACACCTCTTATCTCCTCTTCCTTGCCTCCTCGTGCCAACCCTCCCCTGTGACATCCAACATAAATATTTTCACCCTTATATTCACACTCCTCTCATTCTCCTTCTCCCTCCTACCTCCTCTCTCTCCTAGTTTCTCCTCCTTCACCAACCTCCCTAAGCCTATACTGCCACTATAACCAACGTTACCCTTCAACCCACTTTCAACCTCCTGTTCGGATGCCTTTGATGCTTCTCTTCCACCCCAGGACCCCGACGGTGCTCCTCTCTTGTCTATATATCGACTGCCCCTTTGGTTTATCGGAGCAACCCTTAAATAATCTCCGAATTGTCGACTTTCCCCATGCACCATCCTGCCCCCGTTCAAAAAAAATTCAATATGACGATGTCCAATGATCCCCTACGTAAAACAAAAATCAGAGAGCTTTTCGTATTGTATAGGAACCATAATATCATCCGCGACATGCATAGCCAAATTCCCTTTTGCAAAGGTTTCCCAATATCAATTCGAACCCTAACCCTCGGGATGCTACCATCGAGATCAACAGCTAGTACTTCCCCTAGCTGTGTCCTAATTGTTTCCATGCCCCTTTCCGTCACACAAAGCAAAGGTAGACGTGGAAGTTGGATCCAAAAAGGAATAAGATTGAAAGCCATCCTATCCACCTCGCCAACCCCGAGGAATCACGAGCGAAAGGATTTGCTTATTAAATATCCACGGTCCACCATTCAAAACTTGGAATTTATCGTTCTCAGACTCAAAGGTGAACATTAAAGTATTGGAATTTCCACGCGTCTCAACCTCAAAACCCTAGTTCGTTTCCATATTGACCACATTACCAATTCCAGACCTTCCTTGTTTGCTGTTTTACTGCTCATCATTCTGCCCACCAGAGATTAGTTCATGCGACTCTAGCCTTCCTCTAGTGTTTCACGGTTAACCACAACCTTCGGCGCCTCCTCATCATCCAATTGAAGATTGCTCCAAAGGTCAGCGATTGCATTAGAATCTCATAGTAGAGAAACCAAAAGCTTAACGAGAATCATCACACTGCTAGCGGAACACCAGCGGAAAAAACTGGCACAACGGCTGGACGGAACCCTAATCCCACCCTAGAGAGAGATAGGTAGTTTTTTAATATATAAATCCTAAATTTAATCTTAAAAGAATATGTAAAATTGGGAGCCGAAATAAAGTTAAGCTCAATTGGAAAATTTGTTCATTTTGGAAAAAAAAATACTCTTAATACTAGAAGGACATATGGTATTTTTAGTATGTGGACATATGTTAATATCGTCAAAACTCATGTGTACATGTGTTATTTTTAGAATTATTCTTGAATATATGAAATTATATATGTTGAGTTGTAATTACACGTGTTATTTTTAGAATTATTCTTGAATATATGAAAAATATGTGTGTTAAGTTGTACCTACATGTGTTAGTTTTAGAAATTTTCTTGAATATATGAAAATATGTGAAATTATTAGGAGATGAGTAGGCTAATATGTGTTAAAATTATAATTACTTATTAAAAATGAGTTATCACCCAAAGCATATTATTCTTCACTTTAGAAAAATTAAGAAAATTAGTCATATAATTAGAAATTGCCATGAGGCTATGCATTTTATAAAAAATATATAATAATAAACAAATGGAAAAATTCACCTATAAGTAGGGCTTTACTCCAACATGTTCGAAGACAAGAAATAATAAAAATCAAATTCACTAAGAAATCAAGACAGCAAAGCAAGCTTTATTTAAAAAGGAGACAAGGTGATTAATGTTTACACCCTCTATGTGCTCTTTATATATGTGGCTTACTATGTAATTATATCTTATGCGTTTTACATTTTGATGCGATGAACTAGTACATGGGATATTCGAGTGATGTGACTACAAGATTGGTTATAAACATGCCTTTTATTTAATTTATATGCTAAAGTCACGAAAATGTTTTAATTTGATAAGCCGTGAAGCTTACTTCGCCATGTACAAAATTATATATTAAGCTCATGGGAAGCACAAAAAGGTTTTCATGGTTTACACTTAAGTGATACTTACCTCCACATTACAACCTAAGCCATGCGAGAATCGGATGTACGTAACACTCTAATACCGGGGGTATTATGATTGGTATTACAAGCCAAGCCAACCATTCACGCTTATATCTGATTCTGAGCACTCGAGGTAAGTAGATCTTGTGCAAACGAGCCCAACTCAAAGCATGCTTTCAAAAGGAAGGAAAAAATAAACTTGCACGCGTAAATGTTACTCACTGAATATTATTATTCACGTTTTCTTCATGATTTCCAAAATAATAGATATTGAAAGCGAGTATGTACCGATCGGATGGTGAAGGTACATGTACATTGCCGAATCAAGAACATATGGAAAGGGCTTTGCAGCATAAGGGTTGTAGTTCAAGATTATATAGTATATACTAGATAGAAAATCTCTGGGGTGTAATTTTCAGCAACTATAAATCAGGTAGCAAAATTTGATGTTTGTGTAATTCCTATACAAAATTGTTTGGAAATATTGATACTTTTATATTTAAAGAGTTTTTTTTTTTTGTTTTTGAAGATAGCCTAAAAATTAACTTAATATTCGAAGAGGGCAACAAAATCACTAAAGTAGGTACGAGAAAATATTAGGGCGTTACAGTTTCGAATTTGGAACCTCCGGCCCAAAATACAAGTATCTTGAAAATTAGAGCGCAATTCGAACCACAAATTTATAGTTTATAATTAATATAAATTAAACATATACATCATTAGTTTAAATTAACTGAAAATTATAATTATAATTTCTTTCTTAATTTTTTCGGGTATGAATATTAATAATGACGACTACTTTTCTTTAAAAATGTATATATATATATATATGACTACTATTTTGTATTATTAATTTGTATTATCTTCATATGTTGTCTGACTTTATTGAATTCGAATAAAAAATATTGTCAGAGTACATGATATATATGACTACTATTTTTGATAAAAAATATTTTGTACATGATAATATTGTCTGACTACTTTTCTTTTAAAAAAATATATACGACTACTATTTTGTATTATTAATTTATATTATCTTCATATGCTGTCTGACTTTATTGGATTCGAATAAAAAATATTGTCATAGTACATGATACCGTCTAACTAACAATTATTTTATACAATGTCATTTAGTTAAAATAATACTGAAAAATAAAATAATATTTATTTGCGTTAACGTTAATGATAACAATTGAGTTAAAATTTACTGAAAACAATAGTTATATTAATATGATAAGAACAAAATTTCATTATTATTTGGTTAATATTAAAAGTTAATTATTCTTTATATTAGCTGGATAGTGTAACCTTAAAAACTCCACCTTACACAAAAAAAAAAATTCTTACTAAATTTCGTATTATTTAATTTTAAAATAATTATATATATTTTTCCCGTGAATTGCACGGGTGAGAATCTAGTAACATTTGAGGAAAAGATGTAGTTTATCACAATTCACCAAAATAATAATAATAATAATAATAATAAAAGATCGGAAGAGATAAATAAATAAATAAATAAATAAATAAATGAATGAAACATCATGGTTCTTGAATTCATGTGGTGCCTAGCGAAAAGTGAAAATGTTTAAGCATTAGACGTTAGGTGCTGTTACAGAATTTTAGTATAATATCAACTGTTGATATAATTTGAAAAAAGGTATGGTGATGTGCTGATATTACGTCATATCATTATACGGTACCATTACGATACTAGACGTATGGTATTTTTGAACATAAACTCAAAACAAATATACAGTGCTGAAGAATTAAGAATTAACAGTGTCTTGGGTTGTGCGCAAATATCTTTATTTGAGTTACCAAATTGTTAATTTCACCTTGGGCAAACATCTTAGTTGGCCGTATATTGTGTTCTCATGATATATAAACTAAACTCTACATATATTCATAACTTCAACCAGGAAAAATAAAATAACAACAATAGCACCAAAATTAGCCATTTAGTATTTTTTGCAGTATATATACATATATAGCTTACAAAATCAAAATATAATAAGTCTAAAGATACATGTTCTTGTGGTACAAGCTAGTTACAAAGCCCTAAGTGTGTTAAAAAATTTCAATCCTCAACGCTTGGAACCCATTCCACCAAAATAGAATCAATGTGTATAAATATATACACATTGATTCTATTTTCAAAATGCAAATTATTTTCATAGGAATAAGCAAATATGTGTAGTAATTAAATATATACACATTGATTCTATTTTCAAAATGCAAATTATTTTCATAGGAATAAGCAAATATATGTAGTAATTAAATGTGAGTCCGGTTGCAATATTTCTATATCGATGTGATTAGTTTAACCAAATTCTATTTCAAAATAAAAATATATAGTTCGTAACCAGGTGTATCTATTATTGATAATTTTCACGTACTATAAAAATGAGAAATAGAAGTTTATAATATATGAAAATATTCAAATACCAAAGCCACTAGTGACTGGTATAGTACTCGTGGTGAGTCCTCTATCCAGAAAAGAAAAGGTAATAAAATTAACAATCTTGTATTAGTGGTGAGGGAGTTGTCAAGCCTGCAAATCCTGCCACCACATCAACTAGTGCTGGTTGATTAAATAAATACAGTCTATAAAATTAATCTAACACAACTAACTATATGCTTCATCTAGTATATTACAAGACGATCAAATATTGTTCTTAGGATTCACAAAGATGTCTTTGTGACGTAGATTGTCCAAATTCAATTAGGAGAATTATAGTTGATTGTCATCCAATATAAAAGAAAAGCGATAATAATAATCTATATGTTATAAAATTAAAAGAACTCAAGACAATATCGAAGAAATTGAGAAGCTGAAAAGAAGAACTATATAGAGGAAACTTTCACTCCTTTGTTCATGGATAAATGAAGTACATAATCCCTCTATTTATAGATGCAAAGAAGGGCAAAATAGTCATTATGAATTACAACCTAACAATTAAGATACATAATCTTGATATCAACTTGAAAAGCCATAGTTGTATCCAACTCAAATCTAGTGAAGGAAAAAGACTACATAATTCTGCACACCATTCTTGAGAGCTGCCTCATTAAAAACCTTTATAAGAAAAACTTTGTAGGATAAAAACTTGATAAAGGAAAAAAGTACAGCTTGTACGGACTTCCCCTCATCTAGTCATATTTAAGGTCTCTGTGCCGATGCATTCCAATCTTGTGCACCAGTTTCTGAAAAGTTGCAGTAGGAAGTGATTTGGTAAATAGATCTGCCTAGTTCTTGCTGGAACGGATTTGTTGAATATTAATTTCACCGTTCTTTTCAAGATCATGTGTAATAAAGAATTTAGGTGAAATATGTTTGATTTTATCCCCTTTGATAAATCCTCCTTTTAACTGGGCTATGCATGCCGCATTATCTTCGTGTAGAACCGTTGAGATGTTTTTGATGTAAGATAGGCCACATGTCCCACGGATATGTTGAATAACAGATCTCAATGATACACATTCTCGGCTCGCTTCATGAATTGCAAGTAGTTCAGCATGATTTGAAGAAGTGGCGATTAAAGTCTATTTAGTAGATCTCCATGATATAGCAGTACTACCGCAAGTAAAGATATAACATGTTTGAGATCTAGCTTTATGTGGATCAGACAAATATCTTGCATCAGCATACCCTACTAATTCTGGCAGAGAAGAATTAGAATAGAATAATCCCATATCAATCGTTCCTACGAAATATATGTTTAATCCCGTTCCAATGCCTAATTGTTGGAGCCGAACTATATCTTGCCAATACATTCACGGCAAATGCTATGTCTGGCCTTGTATTATTAGCAAGATACAAGAGGGCACTGATAGCACTTAGGTATGGTACTTCAAGATCAAGAATTTCCTCATTATCTTCCCGCGGTCTAAAAGGATCTTTATTTACATCAAGAGACCGTACGATCATTGGAGTACTTAATGGATGTGCTTTGTCCATATAAAATCTTTTGAGGACTTTTTCAGTATAAGTCGATTGATCAACGAGAATTCCATCATTCAAATGTTCAATTTGCAAACCAATGCAATATTTTGTTTTTCCCAAATCTTTCATTTTAAATTCTTTCTTCAAATAATCGACTGCTTTTGAGAGCTCTTCAGGAGTTCCAATAATGTTTAAATCATCGACATTTACTGCAATGATGGTAAACCCGAGTGTTGATTTCTTTATAAAAACACATGGGCAAATGTGATCATTCTTATATCCTTCTTTCAACAGGTATTCATTAAGACGGTTATACCACATACGACCAGATTGTTTTAAACCATATAGTGACCTCTGTAGTTTAGTTGAAAATAATTCTCGAGGTTTTCAGCTATATGATTCAGGCATTTTAAATCCTTCTGGGATTTTCATATAGATATCAGCATCGAGCATGCCATACAAATAAGCTGTGACCAAATCCATTAGATGCATATCTAACTTTTTATGTACAGCAAAACTAACTAGATATATAAATGTAATGACATCCATTATGGGGGAATATGTTTCTTCATAATCGATACTAGGCCTTTGAGAAAACCCTTGTTCCACAAGTCGTGCTTTGTATCTCACGACTTCATATTTCTCATTTCTCTTTCGCACAAAAACCCATTTAAAATCAACAGGCTTTTTCCCTCAGGGGTTTGAATAATGGGCCCAAAAACTTTGCGTTTTTCTAATGAATCTAATTCAAGTTGAATAGCCTCTTTCCATTTTAGCCAATCACTTCTACGTCGACATTCTTCGATAGATTTTGGTTCATCATCCTTGTTTTCATTTATAATACTGAATGCAATATTGCATGCAAAAGTATTGTTGATATTTGTTTCTTTTCGCTTCTACCTCTTTCCCATGTGAACATAATTTATCGAGATCTCTTCATTATCATTATTCTCAGGTACCTGAACTTCTTCTGGAGTTTCTTGATTTTGTTCTACAAGAGTACTTGCATCAACATGACCATCTTGATTAGTTGCTCCCTTTTTCTTTCAAGGATTTTTATCTTTGGAACCGACTGGCCTTCCACGCTTCAGGCGTATTTTAGATTCATTGGCCATAGATTGTCCTTCTTGGACATCAATTTTAAGTGGATCATTTTCAGCTGGAATGTGAGACTTAGTTATTCGTTTAAGGTCAATAAATGCATCTGGTAATTGATTGGCTATATTTTGCAAATGAATAGTCTTTTGATCTTCTTGTTCACATTGTCCACTACGAGGATCAAGTTTAGACAAAGATGATGCATTCCAAGTAATCTCTTTTTCCAACTTTTTCTTTTCTCCTCCTAATACTGGGAATACTGTCTCATCAAAATGACAGTCGGCAAATCATGCCGTAAAAATATCTCCCGTTTGGGGTTCAAGATATTTTATTATGGAAGGTGATTCATACCCTACATATATTCTCAGTCTCCTTTGAGGACCCATCTTAATACGTTCTGGTGGAGCAATAGGTATATATACAGCACAACCGAAAACTCTTAGATGGGAAATATTTGGTTCCTAACCAAAAACCAATTGCAATGGAGAGAACTTATGATAAGATGTTGGCCTGATGCGTATAAGTGCAGCAGCATGCAAAATACCATGTCCGCACGCTGAAATAGGGAGATTTGTTCTCATGAGTAAAGGTCTAGCAATTAATTAGAGGCGTTTAATTAATGATTCTACTAGGCCATTTTGTGTATGAACATGAGCTAGAGGATGTTCAACTTTTATCCCAATTGACACACAATAATCATTTGAAAGCTTGAAATGTAAATTCACTAGCATTATCATGTCGAATTGCCTTGATTAGATAATCTGGAAACTATGCTCGTAATCAAATAATTTGAGCAAGTAATCTCGCAAACGCTATGTTACAAGTAGATAATAAACTTACATGTGACCATCTAGTCGATGCATCTATTAAAACCATAAAATATCTAAATGGTCCACATGGAGGGTGTATGGGCCTACATATATCACCCTGAATTCATTCCAGAAATGCTGGGGATTCAGTCCTAATTTTAGCTAGTGATGGTCTTGTGATCATTTTTCTTAGAAAACAAGCCGCACATGAAAATTCATTAGTTTGAAGAATCTTCTGGTTCTTCAAGTTATGTCCATTTGAATTTTCAATAATTCTTTGCATCATTATTGATCCAGGATGACTTAACCGATCATGCCAAACAATGAAATCCTTTGAAATATTGAACTTCGGGTTCAACATAACATTTATTTCAACTGTACTAATACTTGTATAGTACAGATCGGAAGATACTGCAGGTAATTTCTCTAGTACACATGTATCATTTGAAACAATATAGAGATATTCCATATTGTTTTCATTTGCATTTTTAACATGGTACCCATTTCGGCTTATATCTTTAAAACTTAATAGATTCCTCTTTGACTTGGTGGAATATAACTCATCAATAATAGCAAATCTCGTTCCTCCACATAATCTAATAATAGCTCTTCCAGAGCCTTCAATAAGATTTACAGAACCTGATAATGTGTTGACATTAGATTTCCCCATAATCATATTTGTAAAATATTCTTTTCTTTTGAGGATGGTATTTGTTGTACCAGTGTCTATTAAGCAAATATCTTTACCAATCTTGAAGCCATTTGAATAAGTGTTAGTGTCCATATTCTTCAAAAAGGAAAAACTCATAATAAGTAATGTAAAACATCTAATTTGATATTCATTAAGATAACACATCGAATACAAAATAAGCATACACATACTAACATTAGTAGAATATAAAATGAAAATAGTCATAGCTAATATAACTTTAACACTAGATGATGCTTTCACTCATTAATCTTCCATCAAGAGTTTCATATCATCACTGGAGAGCATATTTCTATCAACTTGTTCAAAGAAATCCGTGGTATCGAGATGGGTCATTTCTGAAGGATGAAAATAGGAAGTATTCCCTTGATCTGTGAAATTTACTTCTGCATTTTTTCTCTTTTCCTTTTAGGATGCTTGATACAATTCCACAAGATGTTTGGCCGTACGACAGGTACGTGACCAATGCCTTTTTATACCGCATCTATAGCATATGGAATCCTTGCTTTTAAGTTAGTGGCATGATGTGATTTCCCTTTCCCTTCGTCATGCGTGGATTGCTTAAACTTTGAAAGATTAGGTTTGTATCCATCACGATGCCAAACATGGTTTCGACCCCTGCCACGACCACAGCCACGATTATGACCACGGCCACGACTTTGTCCATGTCCGTGTCCATGATTAGATGACATAGCATTTACTTCTGGAAATGCTGTGGAACCGGTTGGACGGGATTCATGGTTCTTCATCAATAGCTCATTATTTTGTTTGGCTACTAGTAAGCATGAGATTAATTCAGAATACTTTCTAAACCCTCGTTCCCGATAGTGCTGCTGCAGGAGCACATTCGAGGCATGAAATGTTGAACATGTTTTTTCTAACATTTCCTCATCAGTAATTCTTTCTCCATATAACTTCAGTTTGGAGTTGATTTGAACATTTCTGAATTATATTCCGCTACAGACTTAAAATCTTGTAGCCTTAGATGTAACAATTCATAATGAGCTCTGGGCAATATCACAATCTTTTGGTGGTCATAACGTTCCTTTAAACTTCTCCACAGATTTTCAAGATCTTTTATAGTGAGATATTCACTCTTTAATCCTTCGTCCAAGTGTCAGCGAAGGAATATCATAGCCTTGGCCTTTTCTTGGCTTATAGTATCATTATTTTCTTGTATTGTTTTTCCAAGGCCCATAGATTCCGAATGAATCTCAGCATCTAGTATCCATGAAAGGTAATTTTTTCCTGTGATCTCAAGAGCCAAGAAATCAATCGTTGGCAAATTTGCCATTTTCAAACTATCATAAAAATCAAGAATAAGATTAGAAACTTAGATATATCAATAACAATTGTTATATATAAGGAAGTATACTAACACATACATATTTGATTTCAAAGATCACATAACTTAATTCATATGGATATTATCATGGGAGTTGTATATTCAAATACTAGATTTGAAGATTTTGTAGCCTTGTTAGTGTCTCTGACAAGAGTTCATTACATGAAATGCTACACATTCTTAGTTGAGTACCTTTCGTATATCTTGTAATGTAGTTAGCCTTCGTGAATTCTTCAATATTCATACAATCATAATTATATCTAGTCATTCTTCATATTTTTGAGCTCATATTTAAGTCTAAAGTGTAAATAAGAGGTATAAGAAATTATTATGACATGTAGAACAAGCCAAAGTGAGAAGGACTATACTATGCAAGACTAAACTACATTCTGGACAGCCTTCGCATAGTCTCTTAGAAAAATCATATCTCACACATTTGATGTCCGATTTTCGAACCGTAAAATTCTTACGGTACTAGACTCATATTTTTATCATGTAAAATTTGTTTCATATGCAAAAGACCCACAAATCGGTACAGATTTAATTTCAATATTTCTGTTGAGGCATGATAGATATGAATTTTAACATTGTAGTTTCCTTTACTAACTTTTCAATTACAACTGCTTTCTTATATGAAACAAACACTTCTACAAAGGTAAAATTCAACATATAAACATAAATAGTCATACTATAAAGTCATATAGCTCTATGAATATCAACATATATAGGACTTTTAGTTGTATTACTTCAAGAACATCAACTATACATATATGACCTTTTGTAATTTTCTCCCTTTTTTTTCTTCTTTTGCTCTTCAAGAACAATATAGCTTAGTAGCATGTAATATTCTTCAAGAAAAACATATTCTCATGTGCTTTTTCGGGAGCAACAAATTATTTTGCTAGGAATCATAGACCGTCCATGAAGGTGGTACCTAGCAATGACTTGTATCCCTTCAAGGGTTATATATAAATGATAGATTTAATACTTTAAAGATGATATAACATATAAATCCAGCCATTAATAGGCGATATAATATATATAGATAATATATGTACAAAGATAGTGAGAACCGGCCATCATAGGCGGTAGAAAACGGTTTAGGAAGTATACCTCCGATATGAGAGAAAAATAACTTGCTTGGACTTTCACAAACTTTGACTATAACACCGTGTTCGATAGGCTAGAATCTCGTGCTGATAACGTGTTATAAAATTAAAAGAACTCAAGACAATATCGAAGAAATTGAGAAGCTCAAAAGAAGAACTATATAGAGGAAACTTTCACTCCTTTGTTGATGGATAAATGATGTACATAATCCCTCTATTTATAAATGCAAAGAAGGGCAAAATGGTAATTATGAATTATAACCTAACAATTAAGATACATAATCTTGAAATCAACTTGCAAAGCCATAGTTGTATCTAACTCATAATCCATTGTATAATAGTCATCCACACACATTCAACTCACTTGAGCAAGTCTTGGATTCATAAAACTATATAACCAAACTTAAGCACATAATTTTTGCGATAACTATTTATGAAGGCATTTTGTGTGTGGGCCTTTGGCTCTTCTGTTGACACAAGTCAATAGTTGTAATGCACATTTAATCTAGTCATCATCGTCTAGATTGACAATTAAACACGTTATATATATATATATATATCTGTGTTTTGAATAACGGTTATTTAGTAGAAGTATTTTATTCATCTTACTAGCTTTCTGCAAATATATTTGGTACTTTCTCTTAAATGACTTTTTTATTAAAAATAGTCAACAACGCAACTAACTGATTTTCTAACTAAGATTTAAAACGATTATTTTATATGTTACTTATTTTTCGTTTTAAAATTCAATTAGACCTTCCACATTTTGAAGTCAATGTGACATTGTAAAATATTCATATAATGAAATCATTGGTGAAAAAAATAAAATAGAACTAACTGTAGTTATCAACTACATTGGATTCTTGCTCATCATATTTACCTAGAAAGACAATTTGAGAATTCATAATTCCACCTTGGTATAAGTTCACGTTGTCCCCTACTAGAAATGGAATGTTTGTGATAGATTAATAATGTCATGTTTCTAATATTTTATCTATATTTTTCATATCTATTTTTGTAATCATGTCTTCCAACAGTAATCTATCCACGTTGCGTTCATAGATAACTTATATATTAATCATGTAGTTAATTATGTCTTAACCCACATTTACCATTTCTAATAGTTAATGAATTAGCAAGAAAAACACACTTAACTTCATGAAGCCCTATAAGTAATATCATGTATTACTTTCTTTCTCAAAATTTTAAAAAGTCTACTATAAGTGGTCCCCATGACCTTTTATTAAGAGTCCGACCCTTCTCTCTTACAATTTTTTTTTTTGGGTAATACTAAATGGAAAAAGAAAAAAAAAGGGACAGCTATACAAATATTTGAATAACCTACTAAATATTTGTATAATTTCTTCCAATTTTGATCCTCCAGTCCATACACGCTCTCCACACAAACATGATTCGGCAAGAATATACTCGATGTAAATATTGATCATTTCAAAATTAAATATTCAAGAGTCGATTCGATCGATTTTTATGTATATTAATTTAAATAGAAAAAGCCGTTCCACCAAGAGAAGTGCAAAAAGGAGTATGTCGGCCATGAATGTATTTTTCAGAGTTTCCATCAAAACCACACCTTCGAATTTCTTCTTTCATTTGTAATATAATTAGAGGTCCTCTATCAGACAAATACCCATCTTTTTCCTTTTGATTGCATGAATCAAAAGTTGACAAATTAAAACATTGAAAACAGCTTTTAGATATTCCATGTCTCATGGCCGACCTCTATCGACTATCAGCTTTCGACAATATACTTTAGGACTCATTCTTTCTAGCTAGCTAGATTCTTTTCATAGGAAAAATAACTTTGTTTTTCCCCGAATTATATGTGCAGTGGAAAAGTAGAGATAGATTATAGGAAATGGGAAAATTGAAAAATAAACCCTTTTCTTTTTTTTAAATTATGTGGTTGTTATTGAAGTTCAATAGCATATTAATGTTATACGAAGAACAAGCTTTTAATTAGTTGACAATATGCGGTTTCAAATGATCTGTTCGACAACTAGTTATAATCGATTCCTCCTATACACATCAAACGTGATATTGATCCTTATGGGTTGAGAATATATATACATTTTTTTAGAAGTATCTGGATTCGAAAATCAAAGCTCGAGATACAGTTTTATTGATTATTTAAAAACGAATACAAAGAAATGAGGGGGACTTATGTGCCTTACCTCCAAAATCAATACACTTAGCAAGAGCAATGCAATGCGTGAATACTGATATCACAAAGGATGATGCATGACTTCTTAAGAATCAACATTTGAACACATTTTAATCTCATGACGTACTACTGATTTACCTACTGATTTGATAACTACTCATTTATAACCACAAATTTCAAACTTCTATTAAATCTATGCCACTCATTTCATCTCATTATAAATTCTCTTTATAAGTCAATTAACATAATAAGAATCAAACAGCCACACAATATCCAAACTATAGTTTATTCAAGTCATATGCAATCTATCTAGTCTAAGAAGACCCCGTAGAATCTTGAATTTGTGTGGCTCTTGAACCTTACTCTTACCTTGAGTTCGATATCCCATTGAGGCAAAAAAATAATTAACTGCATTCCCTTCGCGTAATATATATATTTTTGTTTTGAAAAGCCCTTCGCGTAATATATACACATTGAAACTTCTAAATGTTAGGGTTTTCATTTCACACGGTGTTTTATTTTCATTGCATAGCAACCTAGCCTAATCACAAATAATCAAATCTTAACAGCGGTTTTGGTGAAGGAATATGTATGCATGGTGTAGCGAAATATAAGGTAAGGTAAGGAATGACAGAATTTCTCTTCTCTAAACATATATATGTTTATTAACCTACGTAACCTAAATGCATATGTATACTAGGTTAATTAGACAAATTTGTAGATATGATAGAAGTTTTTTAGCAGTACTTGTTGCCCGATGTGGGTCTATATGTATGCATGCCACGTGAAATCTTAATTTCATATAATAACGTGCATATATACATGCACACCCACGTGGAATTATTAGTAATGGCACTTACCTTAAGTGCTAGAAAATTTTCGACTTCCGATATTGGAAGCTTTTGAGAATGCTTGGCAAGCGTTTTAGAAAGCACAGGAAATTCGGAATCACATATATTGTTTCAGACTGTTAGGCATGTGTAACATTCAATTGACATGGACACGTTCTAAGGCTTATAATAAGTAATTAGCTACTAGGAATATGGCAATATATATGCTATACAGTTTCCATGTAAATACACACAATATTTATGTTTCAAACATATGTCTCAAAATCCAACTTTGGGAGAACTTTTTTATATATACATATATATGCTTCCGTGACTAAAAAGAATCTAATTAATTTTTCTTTACCTTTGGAATAACAAATGGAAGTTTAACTAGCTAAGAATAAATTTCTCACATTTTGTTTTTTATTATGTTAGGAAAATGTGTGTAATAAGAATCACCCATTGGCAAGGATTGGGTAAGCGACAAATTTGTAGGAAATTTAATTAAACTACTTTACCTGATAAGTTAATCCTTAGAATAAGACCTCATGCCCTTATAGTTTTGACGAGAATCTATGCTATACCCTATTGCCTTACTGGTCAATGTCACTATGTGGTTTATAGTCAGAGTTGGAAAGATATTTTGCATTTTTGCCGGTTATCTTTGTCGGAAAATTGTATCCCACTATATGTTTTGTTGAATACCCCCTTTCCCAACTACCTCTTTAAGGGCTAAGGTTGCAAGTGTTAAAGTATATAAGGTGACAAAGAAACATGTAAAAAGAGCAATTCTAGGAGACATGAAAAGGGGACATTATTAAATGACATTCTCATGTGGCACACATTCATTGAGTGATAATTACATGGCTACTTTTTCATCATCTAATACAAGTGTGCCACATAAGAATGTCACCTAATAATGTTCCCTTTTCATGTCCCCATAGAATTTTTCATATGAAAATGGTCTCCCACCATACTACACATATGGTGGAACAACCAATGATCTCTCGCTATATACGTTTGAGACTAAAGAATTATATCTAGACATGTTACCAATAAAATAATAAAAAAGAAATCATTAATGAGTAAAATATTTAACTAACATATATGTAATACTGAGATTAATTACGAACAATATACATATATATAATATATATATATATATATATAAAAGAAATCTTGAAGAGTAAGTACAGATCTCGTTTATATAAACATTAACTAGGAGAAGTTACTGCTCAACCATGATGGTGATCGATCTTAAGTTTAAAGCTTTAGAGTTCGCGTTCTTGCTTCTGTCTAAAGAAACTTAAAGAACATTTGGTTTGACCAAAAAGTATCTACAATTACGTAAAACCTCAGGATCTTAGCAGATCTCTTTATGTTATTTGACATTATATCATTAAACATATATCCTTTTTGTCCCCAGCAAGTTGGTTCTTGATTTCTCTTAAACAATTTTGACTAGATAATGATGAGACTTTGGTCATGGAAAGAAAGGGGAAAAAGAACCTCAACAATGAAAAATTCCTGAATCAAAATCAGACTGCAGAAGGAAGATAGAAGACGATTTGATATTGAGACGGGGAAGGTAATTCGTAATTTTGGGGGGGGGGGTATATATATGTATTAATTAAAATTAATTATGCATTCAAATTTCAGAGATTCAACCCTCGACAGACGATGGTAGATGGAATTTCAAGCCTAAGTACGAAATTCATCCCTGATGTAATGTAATAATCCTATCTTAATAATCCTATCTAACTCATTAATCTCTGTCACTGTATAGAGATGCATGTGTAATTATACAAAATGTTGCAATGAAAGTGGACGGAATTAATGTTGTTCAAAGTAACTCCATAAGCTTTCAGGATTCGAATTTTCCTGCCATTCATCCGATGGTGGCGCCACCATTCTTGGTGGGCTGAGCAGCATTCCCTCTGCCATCTCCACCAGCAAGTTAGGCATATGAAACAGTGCCTCTTCATCTATAAATTCATTTCCACTGTTGATATTCATCTGTGCATTACCTGAATCATGAACCTCTCCCTGCTGATCAACATCGGCCTTTGGACCACTCTCCGGCTTCATTAACTCAGCAGCAAGAGCGGCCGCTCGTTGAATATCCGCCGGGGAAGGAGAAACCGGTACCTCGTACCAGCTGATATGATCGGGGAAGTTCAACACGGCATCACTCCCCTTTAGGGCTAATGCCGCTACGTCATAAGCCGTGGCCGCCATCTCCGGAGTCGGAAAAGTCCCAAGCCATACTCGAGTAGTTTTACGCGGTTCCCTTATCTCCGATACCCATTTACCACTTCGGCTCCGTATGCCACGATATGTTGGGTGTTTTCCGTTACTAGGGCGGCTCGGCGAGCTGCTGGACGACGTAGAGCTCATGCCAGAGGGCTTAATGCCTCTTCTCTTTCTACTAGATGGTAGTTTTGAGCTTGAAAATTGGTTCCCTTGGTGCACACTAGTACCTAGATAGTGGTCTACATCTTGGATCATGTAATTAGGCTGATGTGAAGGGTCAGCCATCTATATAATATAAATAATGTACAAACAGTGATATATTAAATGCGAAGTTGATTAACATATACCTTGTATGTTTGTGTATGGATGATTATTAAGGGTGGACATGCATTGGGTGAAGGATGGGTTTATAAGGGGAAGTCTTTTTTGTTAAAGAAAAGTTAAACCGTGGGGAATTCGTGGGTCATTTGCTAGGGTTTAGGTGTTGTAATTTTGGTAGGGTACGTAGAGTTGAACTTTTTTTCTTATCTTTCGTTTGATACATGACTATGTAGGGGGCACATAGCTTGTGTCGATGCATCCTTTTGAGCCACCAACTTTTCTAAATTATATATCAATATATTTGAATTGCCAAAACTAAACATGCATGTAAGTGAAATTTTCCAATATGTTGATCATAACATGACATGACGGATTAACGTATGTAATTGAGTTCCTAAGATTGTATAGTGAAGTTAATGTTTTTTTCGTGGTCGTTTAGTTTTATAATCCCTCACTCTTTAGCAACCTTGATCAATTAGTTTAAACCTAACTGGCTGTGTATTAGTGTCTTGTGTCACATAATGAATGGTTACTTGGTTTTTATTCAGGCAATTGAATTGACAATTCTATAACCTAAATTCTTCTAGCCTAGCTATTCATTTCTTGATCGCTTTAATATCAAGGGAATCTTTGAGTTTTAAGCCAAATTCTGAGTCAGAGTCCATGCAGGCACTGCCCCAGCTGGCAATTCTACCATGTCTACCCATGTACTCCTAGTGCACAGGTGAGACCTTTTGCCCCTCCGGGTGCCCCGTCGGTCTAGTCGTAGTTCCACTTGGGCAGGTCATAGTGCGTCACTGGGCTCTGCGGACTTTGCAGATGAGATCAGTTAAGGATATTTCACTCGGAGTAAGAAGAAAGGGAGGTGGTTATTTTCCATGATTTGATCAATTTACTCTCTTTTTCTTGTATTTCATCGACTCTCTATGTTGGAGTTTCTTTTATTATTTTTTTCTTACAATGACTCGAGGTCAGGCCTAGCCCCCCTCCCTTTTTGTTTCATATTTTCATTATTAATAAAATCAGCCACGCTAGTCGTCTTTACTTTAAAAAATAAAAAATCTACTTACCAAAAAAGGAACGGTTTAATTTTCTGCTGTAAATTTATTATTTCAAAACCTAAAGTTAGGACAGTCTGATTAACAAGCATAATTAGGTTTAGCAATTAATTGTTTCTTTTAATTATATATATACTACTGGGGATCCCAAAATTATATACTCACCCATTAGAAAGAAGAAAACTTTCTTAAACCACCTCGAGTACTGCAAGATAGGAAAAACAATCGCTAAAATCAAACTTAATTCATGCTATAAAACTTTATATATGTTTGTTAAACAAAGTTTTAATTATGATATGAATTAAATGATCTAACACCAGACGTTTAACACTTTTACAGTACTAAACAGATATTATGACATAATTATAATATCAACTACTGATCATACGCTCATTTCACCATTATAGCATAAATATCTAGTATTACATGATTTATAGGGCTGACCATATCTACTGTATGGTTGGTACAGCCAAAAAAGAAGTGTTTATTTTCCATGGATGAAATTAAACCAACGAGGCTGTTTCAAAAGCTAGCCCACAAATCCGACAAGAAAATACGAGAAAATTTAACACATATGATTTTGTCTGTTAGAAGACCTGAACAATTGGTCATTTCCGAATTTCCACAACCTTAACCTCGAAACGTTTGCAGATTAATTATTGTCATCGCTCATTATTATCATACGACAGGGACATTTGCAAATATCCAACCACCAAACCTATGCGATTGGTTCAATGTACAAAGTTGCTGAATTATACTCCTCTGTCCCATAAAGATAAGCGGGTAGTTAATTTCATACAAATTAAAAAATAGTTATTAATATAGTTAGGATAATTAATTTTATATGTATTTTCTATTTATACCCTCCTGTATTATTAATATTGAATTGTGTTAGTAGTTGGTGTTGATGATTAATTAGAAACAAAATATGAAAAGAAAAAAATTAAATGCAAACTCTATTTAGTAAGTGGTCGAACTTCGTGGGACGGACGACAATGGAATAATGGATTATCTCTGTACAACGAAGGGAGTAATTAATGGCCAGTAATTAAGAACAAATTGGGAGTTTGATTTCAGCCTCCACTGAGTATAACGCGTGTACGTTAATGCTGTTCGGATGTCGACCAAATCTTCTAATGTCACGTGTCAACGTGTTACATATTCTAGACGACTAAGATGCACTCAACTGACGAGCTCGATTGATGACTTTTAAATATGACTTGATTATGACGAGAAAATTAAAATGAGATCCAAAAACCAAGCCCTAAAGTAAGAATAATGCAGCATCAACAGCACTGCAAAATATTACTCTTTCGAGGGATGGGAGTCGATATATATAGCTATAGAATGACAAAAGAGGGAAAATAGGAGTTAAATCACTCGAGGCAGTGGAAACGACTTTGCGCTGATTATAGTAAGGTATTTCGAGCCTTTGCATGCACCTGAGTTTTAATTTGTCGTCAATTTTGATTTTTGAATGAATGTGTAAAACAATTTTATTTTATCTTATTTGTTTATTACGTGTAGAGTATGTTACTCGATACATTAAAATTTAATAAGGACTACACACATTAAATGTAGATCATATGTGACGAAGTCGAAATCGTCTTTATGAATAAAATTCCGTAAAATTGAGTTTCTGTCTGATCTCCTTCGACCCTGTAAAAGAAGGCTGGGAGGCGTACCTCCAAAGCCCCTCTGGCGTAAGAGTAAGTAAGGGAGGCTTTTAGAATAAAAGTGTATGACGTAAGCGAATTTAAGTTAAAAAATGTCTTGGGGAATGTGCACGTAAACAGTGAATATTTAGAGACAAATTATACCTGGGCCTTTTTGATGGACTCTGCGTAAAAATAGGTGGGCTAGGTCTCTTCTTTTAAGCTGAAATGCTATCCATGTAGTTGGGCCCCTGGAGGCCCAATGCGAATCATGGCCCCTTCAAACATTGTTAAACCCACGAAGTCCCAATGTAAATTATAGCTTTTCCATAGGCCCCCTGCGTCAAAACAGCTTTGCTACCCGCAAGGTGTTTCAGCGACGCATACATTTCAAGGAAGAGGAAGAGCAGTGGTCAGAACGAAAAGACGTGCATTAAATGTGGCACGCATTCCCAATAGTGACCCTTCGGTTTTACCTTCCACTATAAAAGCAAAAGAAATGACTCTCTTTCATCACTTCGTCATTTAGGAAAGTTGCCTGAATTTTGAGAATCCTCTGAACCCATTCAATCCGACCCATTAGGTACGACCCCTACCTTGTTTCTCTCTTTATTTGTTTTCTTGATTTTATACAATGTTTGGGTGAAGAGTGGAGGTTCATGACCTTAGAGAGATCGAGGACTTAGACGTCCCTCTAGACGTACAACCAGTGGGTTTTTACCGTCAACCCTTTTTACAATCAGTTGAGTCCATAATAGAGTCGAATAAGGTGAGAAGTAGGGAGACAAGTGAGGACGACCGAGAGGGAGGTAATGAGACCGAGGATGAGGGTAGCGACCCAAACCCTGGGGGAGATTCAGATGACCTTCAGGTCCCAGTCATGGGAAATAAGTGGAAGGAGCATGATATAGTGAAAACAATGAGGACCTACGACCTTCATTTATATGGAACCTACCAAGTCCTGAGGCCGGGTGACGTCCCCTTTGAATGCGAAGAGGGCGAGGTCACCGTATTCAAAGCCGCCCTAGCTGGTGGGCTTAGGTTTCCCTTGCATCCCTTCTTCCTTCATTTTCTTTGGCTAGTCGATGTCTGTCCGGCCCAACTAGCCCCCAACGGATGAAAGCTGTTAGTCTACTTCTTTATCTTCATAGATCCATAGCTATTGAACCCACCACCGTCCTGCTTAGGACCCTTATCGAACTGAAGTATGTCCCCAAGTGCAGGAGCCTAGTGTACCTGGCTGGGAGGAGGGTCAGTACTCTGCCTTGGATCCCTTCTTCATCTAGTGGGTGGAAACCCAATTTTTCTATTACCGTCTCCAGGTTGGCAACCTGTTTGGGTCGACATGGAAGCGACCCAAGGTGGCAGAGTACAACAATATTGGGACGATTGATGATAAGAGACGGCTGCGTGCGCAATAAGAGTAGTAGACGTAGGCCTGTTAGCTGAGGAAGCGAGCGACCTCATACATAACGACCTCCTCCTCATGCCTGGCTTATATAGTAAAGAGGGTATGTCGAATCACGACCTCTCCACCCTTTCACCGTCGCAAGAGATGCTCTAGACTTGTAGGTATAATTGAAGCCCACTTTTCTTGATACTCATGTTATCATTTGTTCGACCTTTGCAAGAGCAATGGTTGCCGAAAATGAGGCCCTAAAGGCTGCAATTGCTGCCAAGGGAAGGGAAGCATAAGAAAATAGAGCCGATCTCGGCATCAAACGTCGAGATAACCCAAAAAGGAAGAAGAGAAAGACTACCCCTTCCACCTCAAGGTCGCGCCTTCTTATGCTTAAGGTTCTAACTTTTCTATGCCCAATCAAGTTCTTTGTGTTACTCGATCCCACTCTCCACTGCAAGCATCCGAGAGGAGACAGGGAGCACCTGGCCAGTCTCGTGGCAAGTCGATGGCCACCCCTGCCCCTTCTCCCTCTCGCTTCTCCGACCGAGAAGATGTCGCCAACGTTCTCAAGTGAGCTCTGATCCCAGAAGTGATTGAGAAATACCGAGATGGGCTTGCCCTAGAGAATGGGATCGACCATTTTCTCTCTTATGCCTGCAAGCTATGTGCTCATCCTTGAATTCATACTCTGATTACATTTTTAATTGGCACTGAAGTTTGCCCCTCCCAGACCATAAGCATCGGGTATGGGCTTGCAGAACAAGGTCACAAAAGAGCAAACTTGGGGGCCGAGATGTATCAAACAGTGCAATATCACTCTGTGAAGGCCATGAACGCAGAAAAAGAGAAGGCTGTGATCAAGGCAGAGAAAGAAGGACTGGAGGAGAAGGTGGAGCGGTTGAAGTCCTTGCTGCAAACCAAGGAAAGTGAACTTCAGGAGATCGCGAGTCAGAGGCTGAAGGATCGTGCGGAGGCCGTGGAGAATTTTAAAGCTTCAGAAGAATTCCAAATGGCCAAAGGGAATTATGCACTGGAGATATACGGCCGCGGCATTAGAGAGTGCTGGGCTTGGTGCAAGATGCATGCTCCCGACCTTGACCTCTCCAATGATGAGCTTTCTAGAGGGGACAGAAGGCTTTGACCTCGACCAATTTGACCGCCCTGACATAGAAGACGAGGAAGCGGATGAGGGCGAAGACGAGGACATGGAGGCATTGGACTGAGCCAACTTTTCTCTCCGGCCCCTTTGCCTTTACATCTTCTGTTTTTTTTTTAATCCCGCGGGTCGGGCTATATATTATTTTGCTGAACATCATTGTAAGAACATTTGTGACTAATGAAAGGATCATTTGTCAGCGTTCTAGCTTTCTATGACACATGGTCGAGTTCCGTACTTGTAGTCATGAACTCTTCAATTAGGCTACTTTTATTCGCTCTAATTGTCAAAGGGCCGCGCGATTAGGCTACTTTTATTCGCTCTAATCTTGGCGACTTGAGGTCGTGTTTCGTACTTTGTATTCGGAAACTCTTCAAGTAGGCTACTTTTATTCGCTCTAATTATCAAAGGGTCACGCGATTAGGCTACTTTTATTCACTCTAATCTTGGTGACATGAGGCCGTGTTCCGTACTTGTATTCGGGAACTCTTCAATTAGGCTACTTTTTTCGCTCTAATTGTCAAAGGGTCGCGCGATTAGGCTACTTTTATTCGCTCTAATCTTGGCGACTTGAGGTCGATAGTAACAAAATTTATTGAGTGATTTTTTTAATGGGCCTTATTAAAACCTTCATTGGTTAAACCCCCCTTGGGGCGAAAACCCAACAAAGGAAAAAGAGTACCCTACGAAGTATAAAGTAGCAAAAAATGGAGAAACATAAAGTTGAGGATGGAATAACACAACATCTTCACTTAATGGTAGTATTGCTTGAGGTTTTCTGCATTCCACGTCCTTGGCAAGGGGCAATGTTGCATATCTCGCAAGCTGTATGTCCTAGGTTGCACTTGCCTTAATATCTCAAAGGGTCCTTCCCAAGTGGGGTCGAACTTGCCTTTGTGGTGCCCTGCGGCTTCGGCCCTCCTCAGTACTAGGTCACCAACCCTAAACTCTCTAGGGTGTACGTTTACATCAAAGTATTTCCTCAGCACTTGATGGTAGTTTGCCATCTTCAATTCAGTCTGCTCCCATACTTCTTCCAACAGGTCGAGCCTCTCTCTTGGTCCTATTCGGTCACCATGCTTCTCCCGGTAGCTCGGTAGGAAAACTTCAACAGGCACTCGAGCTTCCATGCCAAAGGCCAACATGAAGGGCGTTTCACTAGAAGACGTCTTATGAGTAGTTCGGTAAGTCCACAGATAGTTGGTAGGTACTCAGACCAGTCACCCTTCGCGTTTTCCAGCCTCTTCTTGAGATCACTAAGAATGAGTTTATTTGCCAGCTTGACGAGGCCATTACTTTAGGGATGTGCTACAGATGTTAAACGATGCTCTATCTGCCTTACTGCAGAAATCTTTGAAGGATTGGCATTCAAACTGCCGCCCATTATCAGTGATGAAGGTTCTGGGAAGCCCAAATCGACATATGACTGATTTCCACAAAAAGTTCTCCAACCTCTGGGCCGTTATGGTGGCTAAGGGCATGGCCTCTATCTACTTGGTGAAATACTCCACCGCCATAGTCAAGAATTGCATTTGGCCTTTGCCCTTCGGGAATGGACCGTGAATGTCCACCCCCACTGTTTAAAAGGTGCTTGATTTTCAACGGGGGACAAATGGGTGGCAGGTCGCGTGATGTTGTTTCCAAACTTTTAGCATCTCTCACATTTCTGCACAAAACTTACTGCATCCTTCTTCATTCCCGGCCAGAAATATACACATTGTACAAGTTTTGTTGCTAAAGTTCTACCGCCCTGATGTCATCCACAAGCCCCTTCATGCACTTCTTCCATCGCATTATTCGCTTCTCACGGGGTGAGGCATCTTAGATAAGGCAAGGCAAATCCTCTTTTGTATAATACCCCATCTAAGATGAGGTAGGAGGCAGCCCATCTTCTAATCTTTTTACTTTCCTCTCTATCTGCAGGCAAAATCTCATTTTCCAGGAACATTCTGATTGGGTCGAGCCACATATATTCTGTTTGCCCCGATTGGACTTCTCCCATATACTCTTTCCTCATGATAGAGGGTTCATGAATAGTCTTCAAGAATGTTGTTCTTTCTAACCCATTATTGTTCAAGGATACCAGCCGAGATAATGCATCAGCTCTAGAATTCTGGGATCCGGGTACTTTTTTGCTTTCTCAAGATCTGAACTTCCGACGAAGGTCGACCACCTCCATGCGATACAAAGTCATAATTTCTCCCTTTGTCTCATAAGTACCTTCAATCTGCTCAACGACTAGCTGGGAATCACTGCATACCGTAATGTTCTCGACCCTAAGTTCCAATGCTGTCCATAACCTAATGATCACAGCCTCATATTCTACCTGATTGTTTGTTGCTTTGAACCCGAATCAAATCGCACACTGTACTTCCATCGTGCCCGTGTTTTTCTGTAATATTATACCTACTCCTGCGCCTGACGAGTTAGACGACCCGTCTACAAAGAGGGTCCATCCTTCGACGCCCCTCGGGGATTTTCGTCTAAGAAGGGAGACCTTGGACTTAACTCTGCTACAAAATCTATTAGGACTTGAGCCTTAATCGCAGGTCAACTTTTGTACTTGATGTCATATTCACTGAGATCCACTGACCACTTCAATAACTGACCGGCAGCATCGGGCTTATGCAATATTTGCTTTAGGGGCTGATTAGTCAACACATGGATCGTGTGGGCTTGGAAGTAAGGTCTCAACTTTCGTGAGGCAACCACTAGCGCAAGGGCCATTCGTTCTGCTAAACAATATCTCTACTCGACCGTTGTCAAAGCTTTATTGGTGTAGTAAACCGCTCTCTGATCGCAGTTCTTCTCTCTAACCAATACTGCACTAATCGCATGCTCGGAAACTGCTAAATACAAGTAGAGCTGTTCATTCGGTAGGGGCCGTGACAATATCGGTGGGGTTCCCAAATATTTTTTCAACTCCTGAAAAGAAGCCTCACATTTGTCGTCCCAGGAAAATGCAGCCCGTTTCTTAATCGTCTGGAAAAATGGCAAGCATCTGTCAGCAGATTTTGACATAAACCGACCCAGCGCTGCAATCCGACTTGTGAGACGCTGAACCTCTTTCAAGTTTCTCAGTGATTCCATGTTGAGAAGCGCTGCTATCTTGTCCGGGTCTGCTTCTATCCCTTGATGCGTTATCATGAATCCAAGAAATTTTCCCGAGGCCACTCTAAAAACACATTTGGCCGGGTTCAGCCGGATATTGTATTTCCTTAGGACTGTGAAGATTCCTTCTATATCACTCACATGCCGACCTCGATCCATACTCTTGACTACCATATCATCCACATACACTTCAATTGTGTGCCTGATCTCTCCTGCAAAGACCTTATTAACCATTCTCTAATAGGTTGCCCCCGCATTCTTTAATCCGAAGGGCATAACATGGTAGCAGTAAATGTCCTCATTGGCCAGAAATGAGGTTTTTTTGGCATCCTCTTCAGCCATTTTTATCTGGTGGTATCCCGAGAAGGCATCCAAAAAACTATAAAGCCCATATCCAGCAGTAGAGTCCACGAGACGATCTATCTGGGGTAGCGGGTAACTGTCTTTCGGGCATGCCCTATTAAGATCCGTGAAGTCGATACACATTCTCCATTTCTCATTAGGTTTGGGCACCAAGACAACATTCGCCAACCAATTAGGTACTGCACCTCTCTGATAAAACTGGCCTTGACCAATTTACCAACTTCCTTCTGAATCACCTCGCGTCGAGATGGGGCGAATTGACGTTTCCTCCGTTTTACTGGCTTGTTCCCAGGGAGGGCATTTAACCTATTCTCTATTAACTCGTGATCTATTCCCTGCATGTCTTCGCTATCCCATGCAAAAATATCCAGATTCTATCGGATGCATTCTACGAGTTTCGCCTGAAGGTCCGTAGGCAACTATTTCCCCAACAAAAAATATCAACCTCTCACAACTTCGACCTGTACAAGTTCTTCAACAGCCGACATCCTGATCTCTTTTCCCATGCCCAAGTTCATGACCCTCGGTGGATTTCTGATACTGTTGATGTAACATTGCCTAACTATTGCTTGATCCCCACGCATTGACACAACCCTTGTAGGTGAGGGGAACTTCGTAGTCAGATGGAAGGTAGATACTATGGCTTGCAAACTATTGAGGAAGGGGCGTCCCAGTATTGCATTATAGGCCAAGGGCGTGTTTACAACTTGAAACGTGCCCATTCTGGTGACTTGATTTCCCTCCGTTCTCAGAGTTATGGGTAACTCTATCATACCAGTAGGCTAGACGATTCCTCCTCCAAATCCCTGTAGGGGCGTCTAAACAGAGAGCAGACGATCTAACGGAAGACCCATCTGCTTAAACGCTTCAATGGAAAGGACATTTACCGCGCTCCCATTGTCAATGAGTATCCTCTTAACATTAAAATTTGCTATTGCTGCCCTGATGACCATGGCATCATCATGGGGTTGCGCCACACCCAATAGGTCGGCTGGGCCGAAAGTGATCTCCTGTTCGTAACTTCCCTTCTGAACTGAAAATACCGCTGACCCATGCTGCAAAGACCGAGCGTAGCTTTTTCTCGACGCACCGGTGTCACCTTCAGCTGCCATTCCCGCTGATATTACATTTATTGTTCCAGCAGTGCCAGTGCTTGAGCTCTCCGCCAGCGATTTTTGCTCTGACCTTTCTCTTTCATTCCCTCCTTCCTGTTTTTCAGTTTTTACGAACTTTTTTAGATGTCCCCTCTTGATTAGGTTCTCAATTTCTTCTTTCAAATTCTAGAACTCTTCTATGGTGTGCCCTTGGCTTTTATGAAATTCACAATATTTATCTCTGTTATTCCCAATAATGCAGGCTTTCATGGGTTTCGGCCACCGAAGATCATATTTATCTTTGATCTCCATCACTATTCTAGATCGAGAGGTATTTAGGGGAGTAGATCGATCCACTGTCGTGTCCTCATGTTGTCATTGCCATGATCAACCATCATTGTCTGTTCTAGCCCTTTTTTGGTCGGGCTTTTCCCCATATGTTTGAGCCCTCTTGTCGGCAGGACGAGTGGTCATTGCCGAGAATAGGGTCTCCTTCATGTTGATATATTTTTCCACACTTTTCAAAAGGTCATTAACTCCCTACGGTAGGTTCTTCGACAATGATTTCTTGAACTCTATACAATTTACGGCCTACGTAAGAGCAGACACAACTATCGTTATATGCAGATCGGGTACCTGTAGTCGCTCCCCATTAAAGCGACTCATGAACTGCTGCAGCGATTCTCCTTCCTACTGCTTCATCTATATGAGGGTTGCGGCCGTTTTCTTGATACGCTTGCTACTAGTAAGAAAGTCAAAAACCGCTCTACAAGTTCATCAAACTCTCCAATAAAGCCTTCCGGAAACGTTGAGTACCAATCCTTGGCCGGCCCCGTCAATGTTTGGGGAAATGCTTTGCACAATATGGGGTCAGGAGCGTTTTGCATATCCATTATATCGACGTACGTGTTCAGGTGGTTATTAGGGTCGCCTGTGCCGTCATATTCTTTCGTTCGAGGATATTTGAAATTATCCGGGAGAGGAAAGGAACGCACTGCAGTCGTGAAAGTGGACCTTCTACTGAATGAAGTCGTGGAAACTGTTCTCTATATAAGTGCTTCAGCTATTCCTTGATGTATGATCTGATTAATGCTTCCATGGACATCATCATAGTCTCACCAACCTCTGCTTGCTGTGTGTTATTCCCGGAAGGTCGTGTCCCTGGGGCTGGCACATCCCCTTGGGACGGTCCCGCACCGTCATCTTGCCTTCTCTCATGACCCTTCAGAGGACTTGGTACAGACCCGGAGGTCGGGGCAGACCTTTGAAGGAGTTGGCATAGCTCATCGACTTGTCGCTGCAAATATTCTATCGTGGGGCTGGCGGGGGTTGAATCTCATTGGGCAGCCCCTGCCCGGTCTCCAGAGGAGGGTCGACCATATTCGGGGGTCCAGACATAGTCGATGGTAGACTTCGAGTTGCCCTTTTACTTTCTAAGCGTAATCTACTGTTGCGGGTGGTAACCATGCAAGCCCGGGTTCCCACAGACGGTGCCAAATGACGAAGTCGAAATCGTCTTTATGAATAAAATTCCGTAAAATTGAGCTTCTGTCTGATCTCCTTCGACCCTGCAAAAGAAGGCTGGGAGGCGTACCTCCGAAACTCCTCCGACATAAGAGTAAGTAAGGGAGGCTTTTAGAATAAAAGTGTATGACGTAAGCGAATTTAGGTTAAAAAATTTCTTGGGGAATGTGCACGTGAAAAGTGAATATAGACAAATTATACCTAGAGCCTTTTTTATGGACTTTGCATAAAAGTAGGTGGGCTAGGACTCTTCTTTTAAGCTGAAATGCTATCCATGTAGTTGGGCTCCTGGAGGCCCAATGCGAATCATGACCCCTTCAAATATTGTTAAGCCCACGAAAACTCAATGTAAATTATAGCTCTTCCAATATGAACTATGTTAAACCCGAAGTGAGAAAACAAGGATATTGAAGCATCCAGTCGATAGAGTTAAATTAGCCTGTCCAATCATAATGGGGTATTCCAATGAAGCTAAACTTTTTATGGTACAATTTGAGCCATACAGTCAACTTTGAACTATAAAAGTGTGAATGTTTTTTCAATTTTTTATGACATCCAGAATATAGCCCTCTGAGTTGATATTAAACTTGAAGCGACCCAATTTTTTTTGATGGTTCGAAGTGACCCAATTTACGATGAGACTAAGTGCCTTTTTTTTCTAAACCATCTCTCTCTCTACTGTTTGAAAATGAAAAGATTATTACTGACGTATAAACTTTTGTCCTATTTGAAAAGGGTTAATTTCAAAAATTGTCCCCGATTTTTGAGTTAAGAATCAACTGGGTCCCTAACTTTTTTTTTCGACCTCTTGGGTCTCCAATATTTCATACAACATTTTATAAATTCGCACTATAAGTCTTCTTTGACTAATTCTCAATATTGTTATTAATTTTTCAATAAAATTACCGTTATGCCCCTTAACTTTTTAATTTTAAAAACAAAAGATTTTAAAAATATTAAAAATAATAAAAAAATAAAAAAACCCACTCATCCCACCCCCCCCCCCCGCTCCCAAGAACGGCCGTTGGAGCCGCTGGAATGCTGCCCTTTTTGGCGGCTAAAATGGGGGTCCCCCATTTTGCTGCCGGAAAATGGTAGCATTGTGCAGCCGTTTCCCCCCTTATTTGTAATGTTAGAAAAGGTAGTATTTTGCTGCTGCAGTAAAATGGGGATGCTACCATTTCCGGCTGCAAAATGGGGGGATTTACCCCCCCTCATTCGGCAGCATTTTACCATCGTTTCTGACAGCAAAAGTGCTACCAGAAATAGCAGACTGTTGTAACCCCCTCTTTTTGACAGTTGAAAATGACAGCATTCTTGACAGCCGTCCCTGGGAGAGGAGGGAGTGGGTCTAGTGTATTCCTTTTTATTTAATTTTTTTATTATTTTTAATATTTTTAAAACTTTTTTTTTTAAAATTAAAAAATTAAGGGGTATAATGGTAATTTTATTAGAAAGTTAACGGTAATATTAACGTAGTCCGTAAAAAAGGACCCATTGTGCGAATTTATGAAAGATTGGAGACCTAAGAAGTCGGAAAAAAAAAGTTGGGGACTCGGCCGATTCTTAACTCAAAAATTGGAGACTGTTTATGAAATTAACCCATTTGAAAATGAAAAATGAATTTTAATTACTCTAGCCTATTTATAGTACTCTGTGGATAAAACATTTTTAACGTTAAAAGAAGTCAAGTTTATTTAAAAATGATCTAGCACTACACGTTCAGCCACTAATGTGAATATTACATCACACCATACTCGTGGCCAGTGGAGAAATTATAACCATAGCTGGGTCAATTAACTTATTACTTTTGTCTACTAATTTTAGCTCTTTTTTCCCCCTAATCAAATTGATCTTAATTCTCATTTGTAAGCAACTTAGTAACTCAAAAGTGACATGGAGAAATGTACTTTCTGTAAAATTGAAAGTGATTAAAGGTATATGAGTAGTTAATATTAAAGAATATTTTCGAAGACTAGAAATGTGCATTCAAATTATGCAATAAATCATGATAACGCTTCCTTATATTTTTCCATAAAAACGTTTTTACTTGTTATGTTGTGTCACCTTTCATTTTCATTTTCGTTTGTTTGTAACATTATTCGGGTGCTGATTAACAAAGTTGAGATAAAACCAGAAGTTCTGCCTTTGTGTGGCAACTGGCAATGGCTTTAGTGAAAATTTTCTAATACAAGGGTTTGGTTTCTCTATGATATTATTTGCTACATAATGTGACTTAATAGAAAATAAACACGTCTCCACTGTTGTCACACATCACATGCTATTCTGTCATTTCATCCACTAGTACTGTAATGATACTAGCAAATGATATTAGAGACTTACATATGGTTTTGGGCTTGTTCTTTTTTTTTTTTTGGGTGGAAAGTGCAATTCCAATTTGCATTGCAAATGCATATAGATATAAGTTCTATTAAAAGTACACTGCAAAGAAATCTACGCTAAGTAAAAATAAATCTACGGTATTTTCAGTCAAGTGTCTTTCTGTAATTGTAAGCTTACGCCCTAAAAACTTAATTTCAAATCTCAATAGATAATTTTATTTTATTTTATTTTTTTTATTATTATTATTATTGTTGGGAATTTTGTCTCAAGAAATTTTTCATTCTTGAACACTATCATCTAAATGTCTAGCATAACAAACAAATTGGCAAACAGACACATTAGTTTATGTCAAAGTGCTTAAAGTCTTTACAAATGACTAATTTGAAGGATTGCTGTTTTAGGGGGTTAGAAACACGCCTTTTTTAGTAATTGCGTTTTCACTGCGATTGTAACATGTGGCACTTGTTGGACCGTTGGCTCTTGTTCTCTGTTAGGGTTTAGACGATCTCTTCCAATTAGAGGCTAGGGTTTTTCTCCTCATTATCTCTCTCATTTTCTCTCTATGAGTTTTGTTTTGTGGCAGCCATCTCGGTTGCTAGGTAGGTTGAGAGGCTTGTGAGTGGGGCTGTGATCCTTGTGTCTTTGCAGGTTGTAATCTTTGTAGTTGCCTAGTAGAATCGAGTTCAAATCTCTTCGAGGATTGCTCAATGGTAGAGTTTTCTTGAATACCCCTTAAAAGGATTCGAGGTTCTCTCCCAGGCCTTAGGGCTGTTGATTCTGATCTTTGATTGTTTCTGTTCTTGCGATTTGTGCAACTCCGATTCCAACATAATTAAAGCCGTGTATTGTAATTTCCAGGAAGGCTAGTTTTTAGCTGTCGATGGAAATGTCAGCAAGTAGACGTCAAGAAAAACGTCAAAAATCATCCCATGTGTACGTTGCTAAAATGTGTGCCTTGATTATGATACAACGAATTTTGTATAATTTTATTTACGTTCAATTTGTATGAAAAAAATGTAACAGGATCATTTTGAATTTCTAGATGAAATAATTGAAATCAGTACCGAAAACCATGTATAATTTAATTTGTACGATGAAATAAATAAAGCTGCCTAATTTTATTATAGGCCAGATTAATATATAAACTCCTCTTAGATAAATTATGGGTTTCGTCCCATGTGACACCATAGAAACTTATAATGTCAATATGCAATAAATAAATAAATATTCCTGGGCCTATCATTTTAAACTTTTATGAGAGAATAGTACTTCGAAAAAGACCCACATGTGATATGAGACATTTGTTCATTCCCTAAATCATAAAGAACAACATTCTTTTTAACTGTAATCTGCAACTTGAGGACAGGAGAAATTGTCAAGGCATTGTTGGATAATTGCCTTGAGCCAAAACATAGATTCTTTGGCAACTGCTTTGGTCGATAAGCTTCTTCACGTGCTTTTAGCAACAAGGGAAATTGCAGCTGACGAGATACGTACCCTTCTCCATGGCATAATAAAGAGTTCAGGCTAGTAAAGAATGGTGAAAATGGAATTCCCCTCACGTCATTGCCTCCAGTACTTGGATGAGTTTACAATCGACAAGCTGAAAATATTAAAACTAGACTTTCACGATCAATATCGAGACGCTGATGATTTATTAGATGAACTTGACCAAATACTTTAACGCCAAAGTTAATTAAGATATTATTTGGCCACTACTCCTCAATAGGGTATATGTGAATTCAAAAAGATTCCCCATTGTCAAGGAATTTTAAGTGACTCTACCACATTTTCAAGGAAGTATCCCATTAGGTTAGGCAAAGGGCGTTGTTGTAGCCTAACAAGACAACAACAAATTGGCTAGTCTCTCGATCTTGAAAGATATATATCGATTAGTATAGTAATCATCATACATCTTTAAGAGCATTCAATTATGAGATGATTGTAGAATCTTTCTAGAATAAAACAGAATAGTTTTGATGATAATGACCAATTAAAAACTTCACTACACAAATATTTATTTATTTAGGATAGAGTTATGACACACTCCACTCCACACACACTCCACTCTAGTGACTAGTAAGCTGACAAGTGGGTTAAAATAGTAATTTGATCCGTCAAAATTCAATATTCAAGCCCTAATTTGGACTGGTCAAGTTACTATTTTAACCGTCATTAGTCATCCAATCCAATTATTAATTATTAGAGTGTATCATTACTCATCTAGGATATATATTGTTGAAACCATGTCGAAAAACTCAGCAAACAATAATATGGAAGTCTACTTGACTTTTACTTGACAATGACATTCAAGGTTTTATAAGCAAAAAAAATGAGTGATTGATTGTAATTAACAAACATAATATTACTTTCTTCAAAAAAAGAAACATAATAGTATGTATATATATTACTTATTTATTATCGTAATTAATTAATTAATTTGACTAAGATTCATGTCAGTTTGCTTCAGAAAAGATTCATGTCAGTTTGCTTCAGAAAAGATTCATGTCAGTTAAAAAGTTAATTAAATGCAAATATGGCAAATTCGGGTCCATAAACTTGAAAGCAGTTGAGAATAAACCCAAGTCAAATCTTACTAATAACCGCCCAGTCCCTAATTCAATAAGTTGTCTTTTCTTCGACCATAAAAATAAAATATTTAACTCCTTAAAACCAAACTTAAAAACGTTAATTACTGTTTTAAAACACAATTAATTAAATTTTAAATGTCCAGACGCCACCTTAATGTGTTATATATATAATAATTATATTAATTAGTCGGTCATATAAAGGCCACAGAAGAATTCAAAATGGATAAACAATGAAGGAAATTTCAGTTAGAATTGTAAAAGTTAATTACGTGCATGCATCAGTCAAACAAGTTACTATTGTTTTTATTTGGCCGTCCATGACTTCATCCCACCAACCCACCAATTTCTTGTGGGGGTACGTTTTGAATGAGAATTTTTGTAATTACGTACCTTGTTAATTTTAGCATAGTTGCTATTATTGATAGATCGAATCGAACCATCGAAATCAAAAAGATTGTGTGCAATAATATTGTATGTCTTTTTATGGGCTATAAGTTCACATGGTGAGTTCGATTTGTATTGACATTGTTGTTGGGCACATATGAAGTGGGATTGGGAAAGTGCATACTAAAAGGGAAGACAAGAAAAAGTATCAAGACCAAGTTTTGTGCTTAGGTGTGTTATTGTGTGATAAAAGGCCAGTTAATGCATGATAAAATACAAGCTAATTAAGTATTGAGCGTGAGTTTTGAGCATACATATGTTTAGGTGTACGCATGCTTTTAGAATACATAAAAATTATGCTTTTCCTTGAGTTTGAGAGCATGGCAAGATGGAGAAATTCATCTTCGTCTTGTAGAAAATTAGGTACTGTGATTAAAAAGAGAAGCGACATACAACTAACAATAAGACGATATTAGTCCAATACCCCGAGTTTAACTTATAACTTTAACCATATTGTATTTTGAGAGTAACTTTTCTCGAAATCTAAGTCGGTGTGATATGTTAGAGTTCATTCCAACTAAAGTTGGGGGTTCTAGTTACAAGAGAACCAAAAACAGAGACCTTCTCACACCAATTCACTCTTGTATTATGTGAATTTTAGAATCTTCAAACGTGGAAACACAACAGAAAAGAATACATTCATACTTTCCTTAACTTACTAGAAAAAGGACAAGTTTTCCAAAATTCCACCTACATATAAAACCCCGTGACAGCCATAAAAAAAACCCATTTCTCCTAAGTCGGCCTGGCCTCTCGCCTCGACCAACCTGAGTTAAATTAAATCTCTGTCGATTGGGCAAAGCAAAATCTCTCTAGCACATAACTCCTCTGTCTCCTTCGCCAAGTTCATGTAAAGCTTCGCAAAAAGCAATTGCTTCAACCAAATTGAAAGAAAATCCCAAGAAAAAATGTCGAATCCTTTGATTTCCAAGAAACAAACATGTACTAATCAAGAAAGTATCGAGAAGACTAGTTTCTCCTTAGCATTTCAAGAAGCCAAATGCATAGCCTATATTTCTCTTCCCACGGTGTTGACAGGATTGTTACTTTATTCGAGGTCTATGATATCCATGCTCTTCCTCGGCCGACTGGGCGAGCTGTCATTAGCTGGGGGTGCGCTTGCCATTGGATTCGCCAACATCACCGGTTATTCCGTTCTCTCCGGTCTAGCTATGGGAATGGAGCCAATTTGTGGACAGGCTTTTGGAGCACAAAAATTCAAACTTATTGGCCTTACCTTGCAAAAAACAGTACTTCTTCTTCTATTATCCTCAATCCCCATTGGTTTTTTATGGTTCAACATGAAGAGAATTCTACTCTTTTTTGGTCAAGATTATGAGATTTCAACACGAGCACAGTCCTATATTCTTTATTCTATTCCTGACCTTATTGCACAATCATTTCTTCACCCCTTAAGAATATACCTTAGGACTCAATCCATTACATTGCCTTTAACATATTGTGCAGCTTTAGCCATTCTTGTCCATATTCCCATAAGTTATCTTCTTGTCACAGTCCTCAATCTCGGGATCCAAGGCGTCGCCCTAGCCGGTGTTTGGACGAATTTCAACCTCATCGGATCATTGATTGCCTACGTTGTAATGTCCAGGACTTACGAGAAAACTTGGGGTGGCATATCTTCAGAGTGTCTGAAGGAGTGGAAATCTCTCATAAGCTTAGCAATCCCAAGCTGCATCAGTGTGTGTTTAGAATGGTGGTGGTATGAAATCATGATCTTGCTATGTGGGTTGTTGTCGAAACCTCGAGTAACCGTAGCATCGATGGGGATTTTGATTCAAACCACAGCTTTGATCTACATTTTCCCATCTTCTTTAAGCTTTGGGATATCAACAAGAGTTGGAAATGAACTAGGTGCCAGCCGGCCTAACGCCGCAAAAATCTCAGCCATTATTGGGCTCACAACGAGTTTCGTACTCGGATTCTCTGCTCTGTTTTTTGCCATTATGGTGAGGAATGTATGGGCTAGAATGTTCACGCACGATGCGGAAATCATCGTGCTAACGTCGACCGTTCTGCCAATTATCGGTCTATGCGAGCTCGGAAACTGCCCACAAACAACAGGTTGTGGGGTTCTGAGGGGCACTGCTAGGCCACAAATGGGGGCTAATATCAACTTGGGGTGCTTTTATTTGATTGGAATGCCAATTGCAGTTTGTTTAGGGTTCTATTTGGGGTATGATTTCAAAGGATTATGGCTTGGATTGTTGGGTGCACAAGGCTCATGTGCAATTACCATGTTGTTTGTTTTGGTTCAAACTGATTGGGAACATCAGGCACAGAGGGCAAAAGAGTTAACAGGAACCACCAATGAGGAAATTCATGATTCTTTCGATTCATCCGATTTATCGGGCTATATAAAGATTGATGATTCGCTTGCTTAGTATTCTTCCGACGCAAAATTCATTATTATTCGATGAATTAGTCGAGAGCACATTTGACATTCAGTATATCAAATAAACTTTCTTGCATTGTAGACGAGGTTTTAAGTTGTTCATTGCATTGTAGATATTAGTGTGACAAATTGTTAGACAAGAAATTATAGGTTTCCATTTATGATGTTTAATTATTTTAAGAACAAGTCAAGTATACAAAAAGAGAATATTTTGTCAATGTTTCATGCTAGCATATATTTGATACGTGTAATTAACTTTCTTGAAAATTCAAATCTCTATTCGATGTTTTTTTTAACGTCTCTCCCTCTCCCCCCATTATATTCGAAGTACTTTGGAGTCCCTAAAATTTGATATCGCTGCATTTGAGTCTCCAAACCTTGCATGTTGTAGCATTCGGTCCTTAGTGAAACAAACTTTCCATCTATTAATTTAACCCTTTCTTTTCACAAAAAATAAAAATAACCCTTAAAAAGTCAATTTTTTTCTATTAAAATGATGGACCACGACTTTATGTTCTTTCTACTTGTTTAGTATAATCCTATTTTGGAATATGAAGAACACGGTTGTTTTACAGTTAAAATAATGATTTCAACCTGTTAAGAATTGAAGACGAGAATATGAGAATTTTAGACATTGATATGCGTTATTTAATAAATTCAAAAGTCAAATCCAAAGAGTCGAATGTTGGGGCCCGAGTTGGAATTTTCCGGTGTCGAAGGGTATGGGCTTAGGTACCTGAATATTTTGTAAATATTCGTACCTGAAATTGGAATTTAATGGAAAAATAACTTCAACAATCATTAAAAACTTTGATCGTCCAATGTAACTTTGCTTACAGACTTGTCAAATGTTATACTAAATCAAATCTCCACTTGCATAAGTGCATTTTTCTTGTTGAAAAGTATGAATTGGCCATCACGAGAGAACTGTTCAAGTAGATGATTCATGCACGTTGAAGAGTTCGAGACGTACTTTAATTCGTCAAGTTCAAGTTACAGCAAACAAATTCTATAAAGTTTCAAAACAAACAAACAAACAGAAGAGATACCAATATTGAAAAAAAGACAATTATATATACACTGTCCACACGAGAAATAAGACCAACGACAGTTCTCTAAAGACAGATCTAGATGATATTACTTTCACGAGATAGATGCTTCGTCTCACACCACGGGCCACGTTATATTATTGGACCACCACGATGTATGTAGATAAATTATTGTAGTACAGTGTAATAGATGTCAAAATTCTATCCTCTTGTTGCAAATGCGTTTGACATGCGCATAGATGAAATCCTAGAGCTTTCTCATGTCAAACCTATCACCATTATAAAATATAAGTAATTTATTTTTTTTTTTAACTTAAGTAATTGTAAATAACATATTTGAAGATGATAAAAATATGCAAAAATAGCACTTGAATCCCTAATCTATTGGCTTCTTTACGCATTACTAGCTAACATTTGATTTCTAGCATGTAGGGTCCGCAGAATATGATAGAACAAATTATGAAAAACCGTGATCATTACGAAAATTCCCCCAAATGTATACAAAAATGAAAGACAATGTTAGGTAAAAATAAAACACACTTGAAGAACTTGTGTTAAATCAAAAATGGTAGCGTATTATGTGCTCTTCCGATCTGTTTAACTAGTGATAGAGCCCTCTTATGTATCTAAAAGCTTTGTGAAATTCATGATTTCCTTGAACTTGTGATTACAAGGAGTTTAAAAAAAATGCGAATAAAAGGATTTTATTACTTACTGAATACTTTGTACTCACTCCATTCTTATCTCATCTTGTAGATGATCCAACACTAGTTTTTGCCAAGCAAGCCGGGAGTTAGAGTATGCCCGCAGACGGAAATAGAATTTTGCATGTAGAGGGAACCGATCTTTGGATATATGAGAATACACTTTGGCTCACCTCTGTATAGACATATAGATATATATATCTTTGTAGCTTGTCATATGTAAGACAAGAAACAATTTGTTCATTTTGTACATCTGTCCCCACTATTCGTCAAATTTGTCATTGGAACCAAGAGTTAAACTTATTTTAACTACTTGGCCAATAAAAGAACCTTAATGAACATTACTTAAAAATATAATGATGTACTTACACGACCACGAAAAGTATAGGGATTTCTTGCGTAATAAATGAAGGACTAATATGAAGCCACATCTCCTACTGAATATGTGGAATTAAAAACGTCACGTCTCGTATTATAATTGGCGGAATTTAAAGATTAATTAAAAACAACTAAAACCAGACTATTATAAATAGGGAGCGAATGTAAAGAATCCCTCAAGCTTCCCTGAGCAACTTCTCTCTCTTGTGAATCATCTCTTTCTTGCTTAACTCTCTTTCTTCCCTTATCCCATATACAAAGTAAGAAACTACTTCAAAACTATCTAATAAATCAATTTGTTTGGAGAATATATTTAGCAATTTGGAAACTTTACTTAAGGAATCTTTGGATAATCAAGATGTGAGTAACTAATATTTTGATTCCCTTTCAAGCATTCATTAAGTTTTTATAAGATGAATATGAACTTTTATGCATTGTTATGGAAGAAAAGATTGATTTATTGTATTTGTATCGCTAGTTAATGCTCTAACCGTTTTACTTTGCTATGTGGTATTTCCCTATGCTATGAGCCACTTAATTATGTCGAGGTGGATAATGAATAGTACGGTGGTCTGTCTTTGTGGTTCTTTGTGATCTATATGGGAATTCTGATAGGGATCAACAGGAATTCAATTGTGGATCCACTTGTATTGATATAAATCTTGTCCATACTACTGATAGTAGTTTAACTAGTGATAAGGCCCTCTTGTGCATCCAAAAGCTTTGTACATCCCATGATTTTTTTGAACTTGTGATTGAAAAGGAATTTCTTAAATGAAAGGCAAATCAAAATATTATGTTACTCACTGAGTACTGTATATTTACTCCCTCCTTCTCCCATCTGGTATATGGAAGAATTCTACTAGCCTCAACGTGCTTGGGCAGATTGGCTTAAGATGGAAGATCAAAACACATGGTATTTCCATTAAAAAGCATAGAGTCTAAAGAGGAGAAATGAGATTCCGGTTCTATTGAATGGAGAAGGGAAATGGTGTGAAGCTCCTAAGGAAGTGGAGACAATTGTCACTAATTTCTTGTCTGACCTATTCAAATCATCAAATCCCAACCTTAACAAGTATCAAGAGTTTATAGGTAACAGTGGGCCTCATCTTTCCAATAACTCTTCTGAATTACTGGACAAGGTGTTTACTTGTGAAGAGATTAAAGAAGCAGTGTTTAATATGAATCCTTATAAAGCTCCATGGCCAGATGGGTTTCATGCTGTTTTCTTCCAAGAAAACTTGAAAGTGGTTGGCCAGTCTGCTACTGACTTTTGTCTAAGGTTTCTAAATGAAGGGGGATCTTTAGGACTGGTTAATCACACTGATATTGTTTTGATTTCAAAGGTGAAGCATCCAAGATCTATCATCGAGTTCAGACCAATTAGTCTTTGCAATGTCATTTATAAAATCATTTCAAAGACCCTGGCTAATTGACTTAAACAAGTGATTAATGAGGTTATTTCACCTTTTTAAAGTGCTATTGTACTGGGACACCTAATCTTTGATAATATCAATGCTACTTTTGAGTTGCTACATTCAATGAAAAGGATAACATTGGGCAAGATTGGTTTCATAGCTTTGAAACTAGACATGATAAAAGCATACGATCGAGTTGAGTGGCCATTTTTGTTGGATGTGATGTCACAAATGGGTTTCTTGTCCTAGTGGATAAATTGTATAAAAGGTTGTATTTCTTCTACCTCTACTTTTTCTTTTGTTATAAATGGGAAAGCTCATGGTTTTCTATCTCTAGATTGAGGTCTTAGACAAGGATACCCTTTATCTCCTTACCCTTTCCTTATCTGTGTAGAGGGTTTTTCCCATCTTATCTAGGTGGCGGAGCTCAATAAAAAAATTACAAGTTTTCTGTGTTCTAGATCTGATCCTAAGGTTTCACATTTTTTCTTTCCTGATGATAGCCTTATCTTTTGCAGGGTGAGTCAACTTGCTCGATGTAGGCTTGCTCCTCTTGGCAGCCCTCTTCAAGTAGGCACATTAGGGAGGAGGTCTCGTCTGAGGAAGGCGGATGATAGGATAGCTCTATTTTATTCAAAGGGACTAGCAAATATGGAGGAATGTCACAACATTAAGTATCTGCTAGAATGCTATGAGAAGGCTTCTAGACAAAAGGTAAATTTGCAGAAATCGTCCATATCCTTTAGTCCTAATACTAGTCAGGAAGACCAATGCCAGATTTTAAATTTTCTTAGGATGGATTCAGCCTACATTCGTATCAAATATCTGGGACTCGCTCTGGTTATTGGTCCGAACAAAAAAAAAAGCAGTATTTGAAAGGCATTCGTGAACGAGTATGGCAGAAATTGTAATCATGGAAAAGGAAATTATTCTCAATTGGGGGTCGTGAGATCTTCATAAAGTCAGTGGGGCAATCTATTCCGAGTTATGCGATGTTTGTCTTTTGAATCCCCCAAGAATTATGTGATGAACTTTCACGATTGGTGGCTTCTTTTGATGGGGCTCTGACGAAGGAAAGCATAAGCTTCATTGGAGAAATGGGAATCTCTGTGTTGCTCAAAATTCTTTGGCAGGATGGGCGTTTGCAATCTCCCTCATTTTAATCAAGCATTATTAGCCAAACAAGCTTGGAGGCTAATAGTGAATCCAGATTCACTTGCTGCCCGCATATTAAAACAAAAGTATTTCCTTCATTGGCCTATTTCTCATGCAGAAGCAAGAGGAGATTGCTCATACTTGTGGCGTAGTTTAATTTGGGGTCATGATCTTTTGTTGAAAGGACTGCAGTGGCGATTTGGGAATGGAAGATATATCAATGTTTTTTCATCCCTATGGCTTCCTCAGCCTTTCTCTTTCCTCCCTATCACCCCATCTAATGGTGATTTTCTCTTGATTATGGCTTATCTTCTTTTACCAAATGGATCATGGAATTGGTCTTTCATGAACCAACGGTTTCTCTCTCTTGATTGTGAAGCTATCTCGACATTATCAGGTGGTTGTCCAAATTCTCCTGATATTCCCGTTTGGCATTTTGAGAAAACTGGAGAATATACGGTGAAGTCTAGCTGTTACCTTGCTTTATCGCTTAGCGAGAACTCCCAGGTATGTACAAATCCGCTTTTTAAATGGTGGAAGTGTCTATGGACGTTGAAAATTCCTAGTAAAAGTAAGATTTTTATCTGGCGAATCATGGTTGATATTTTGCCTATGATGTTGAATTTATTTAAAAGGAATATTTCTTCCTGTCCTTTATGTCGACGTTGTAGTTTAGATGTTGAATCAGCAACGCGAGGTGTGGGAAAAAATTTGTTTTTCCAATTCCATCCAAGAAAAGGAAGAGCATTCAGAGGTCATATTTTCTTGGAGGCGTTGAAGGCTCCGGATTTATCAGCACTGGAGGTATTTTGTGTTCTCTCCTAGAAATGTTGGGCAGCCAGAAATTTAGCGTTATTTGTGGATTTCCAGTCAACAAGCGAACAACTCTTACATAGCACAGCGGGATTGCTTGAAGTTTTTAGAAAAACAAATCATGTTCTAGTTGTCAGCGATAGTTCTGAGGGTTCTTTACCCTGATCTCATCGGTGCAAGTGGACACCTCCTAGTGCTGCTACTCTTAAGATGAATATAGATGCAAAAAGCTGGTGTTCACCATTTTGCAATCGGAGCTGTAGTACGTAATAATGAAGGTGACTTTGTTTGGCACTCTAGACCCCTTTTTTGTGTGAATGCATGGCCATTTAATTTGAATGCAAACTGCTATTGAGGAATGTATCCAACTGTCACGTCTTGAATCTGATTATAAAGTGGCAGTAGAAGCTGTTCGACAACCAAGAAATAGAAGTGAAGAAGGGGCAATCATCTATTGTATTCTTGGTCTTATAGCGGAGTTTTCACTCCCTAGATGTGAATTTATTCAAAGGGAAACAAATAGTGTTGCACATAAGGTTGCAAATTTTGGCTTCGCAAATTGTGTTTCCTATATTTGGAGGAATGTACCTTCTGAGTTCCTTGAACAATCTCTTTTGAGTGAAATGAACTAAGATGGTTTTGTTTGTTTTCAGAAAAAAAGAAAAAAAAAAAAAAAAGGTAGCGCTACAATCGTTTTCCCTAAGTCAGCTGTTAAAAAGAGAAAAATCTCTATTTACATCACAACAATCAAAAAATGCTGCAGCCTAAAATTTGGTGATTGGATCGATTCCACATTTATAAATATATTCTGTCTAGCACAAAGTTCGGTTTTTGCCTCTTGGAAAAGAGATTTGGTATTTTTTTTTTTTTTTTGGGCAGACGAGCGAGGACGACCTGAATAGCGTGGTGTTGGGGATTTGACTGCACGTTGACCATCGGATAACTGATTCACTGGCTATAAGATCAAAGTTGACGAACTAAAAGAAAGAAAAATTAGCATCTTTCATATTGATGTCGAACTTCTATCCTCTTGTTGGAAATTTCTTTGACATGCACATAGATGAAATCCTAGCACTTTCTCATGTCAAGTCTATCATCATTATAAAATATAAGGGTGTGTTTGGTACAAAAAGATGGAAAAGAAAATATTTTCCAATTTTCATAAAAAAAACATTTTACCTGGGGGTGGTGGAAATTGATTTATAGGGAAAATGGAAAAAAAATCATGATTAATTGGATTGTAACATAGAATTTAAATTTCATGGAAAATATATGCAATCAAATACACCCAATAATTTTTATTTTTTTTTAACTTAAGTAATTGTGAGGAAAATACTAATGGTGAGTAATCATTCAAGTAATCTTTTATAAAATAAGAGTAAATTTGCAATCTTACCCATTTTTATTGACTGATTGAGGAGAAATAATTTAAAAACAAAATGGTGAATTTACCCCATTTTATAAAAAGTTGCTTGAATAATTACTTTTAAATAGCCGGACTCTAACTGTAAATAACATGTTTGAAGATGATAAAAAATATGCAAAAATAGCACTTGAGTCCCTAATCTATTGGCTTCTTTACGCATTACTAGCTAACCTTTGATTTGTAGCATGCAGAGTCCGCAAAATATGATAGAAGAAATTATGAAAAAACAGTGATCATTAAGAAAATTCCCCCAAATTTATACAAAACTGAAAGACAACGTTTGGTGAAAATAAAATACACTTGAAGAACTTGTGTTAAATCAAAAATGGTAGCGCTACAATCATTTTATCTAAGTCAGCTGTTAAAAAGAGAATCTCAATTTACATCACAACAATCAAACAATGCTGCAGCTTAAAATCTGGTGATTGGTCGATTCCACATTTATAAATATATTCTGTCGAGCACAAAGTTCGGTCTTTGCCTCCCGGAATAGATATTTGGTATTTGTTTTTTCTAGCAGACGAGCGAGGATCTGAAGGATGTGGTGCTTGGGATTTGAGTGCATGATGACCACCGGATAACTGATTCACTGGCTATAAGATCAAGTTGATGAAGTTCACCAAGACTGATAGTGTGATTCCTTTTGCTCTGCATGCTTGAGGTCTTTGAACCACCCACTCCAATGCTCTGGTGAAATTCTGTTCGGGGCTCAGCTTCACCTGACCTGTACTGAATTCGTTCTGCAGGATCTGGTAACACAAATAGCTGTCTTATACTTGAATCTGCATGGCCATATAAAATTTCTATCAATCAAACTCTTAAAAACAGAGTGTGCAGCTTATTAAAGAAAAAAACAACCTGCATGAACTTCCATTTTCATCTAAACCAAGGTTAGCTCTGATACGTAAATGTAGGTTATTCCGTCTTTAAAGGCCACCCAGAATGGAAATCGAAAGAGACAGATCCGTCCATGTGTTCAGGAGCCCTTAAAGCTTAAGCTATCATAGAACAGAAAATTATCTTCCGTTCAACTCATCAGATGTCAGCCATATTCATTTTTCCTTAAATGTCTAATGCCGGCACAATTACTATAAATGCCTGGAATAAGAATCAAACCCAAGTTTCAAGCCTGCTAATACCTTATTAAACCACCTCTATATAATAACATCTTAATAGATTATTTGAGATGGCTTTTGAAAAGCCAAAAGCAACTTTTTGAGATCCAAAAGTCACTTTTCGAACATTCTGGAAAATTTTTCAGAAGTGATTTTTTCCCCTACTCAGAACAACCTAGGAAGATGCTAGCCTTCTATGTCAAAAGCACAGGAAGCCAAAGCACAAGAAGAAGTAGGCACAAACCAGCCGAAGCTCTTATGCTGGAACACCTCATGCATAACTTCCGTAATAGGGAGTAAGCTTTAATCATATAAAATAAAATGATAATGCATATTTCATGAAAAATTCAGTGATTCTAGGATTATACAAACTCAAATGTCAAGTATACCAGCATTACTACCTTAGCTACGGTGGCATGTTAATGTGGGAATGTATGACACTTGGAAAATATTAAAGAAATAAAGAATCGAATGTAGAGCTTTTTACTCTTATCCTGCCCGTACATTAAAGATAACTTACTGAATTCTCAAAAATTTGGGACAAAGACAACCGTTTGGGACACCAAATTAAATTCTTTTCTCCTACGTCCAAGTAGTTTTTGAAGACTAGTATGGTACATTAATTTATCAACTAATAAGTTTTATCATGCAGAAATGCTCCAATATTAACTATTGCGCTTCTAGTGGTTTTCATCTTGTTGGCTAATTAAACTAACCCACCAAATTCACAAGTTCTAGTTAAACCATATTACATCGTGCAAATCGTCAGTCATATACTATCGTTATACCTCATCAATTCACATTCTATATACAGAATAAATCAAAAAGTCAGCAGAAAATGCGTACCTCCATCAATAACACAACACTTGGTCATGACTCTTAATGTCTCGCTGTTTTGTTCAACTGCCTGGCTTGGACTGAAGAAGGTAAAGCTGGGCAATGAGCGTATTGGGGATGAGATCATTGGTTCATTTGATTCCCAGTAGCTGCCAAAAGAAAAGCCTTCCAATATTGAGGCAGGAGTTCCCTGGCCAGTGAGTGGAGAAGAGAATGACGTTCTGCATGTGAAGACAGGAGAATCTTCTTCTTTGCCATTCACAGTTGCAGGTGATCTATCACTGAAACTGCAATCTTGAGTTCTATCAATGTATTGGGTGGAAAAGGAATATCCACCTACTTCTAGCAGGGGACAGCTATTATCATCTTGCACGGAAGGTGATTGAGTTTCATCTATATAATCGTTCGTCCAGGGATGAGCTGCGAATTAAACAGGCACATTACAGAAGAATTTTAAAGATCGCAGCAACACTAATCTGAAAATAAATCTTGACGTTAAACAAAATTACAGAATTGAAAAATGTGACCATCATAATTGCTATGATTATGTCATTCAGCTCTCCATACTTACAAAGCCTTGACAAAGTCCAGATCATACTAAAGAGGATACTTCAAAGAAAAACAGCTAAAGAGTTATACTAATGAAAGCACTTCAGGATGGTGATAGAAAGCTCTGCTGGAATAAATACCCAATTGATTTAGTAAGCTCCAAATATTCAATTCAACTTTTTTAGCAACCCAACTGATGACACGTTAAGTCCTATGAAGGAAACGTTGGAAACTGATAGAGCTCGAATTCACATTAATGAATTGATTATGATCAACGTACCCAGAACTTGTGCAGGAGTTAACCTTTTTGAAGGATCCACATGCAACATTCTAGAGATTAAGTCCTTGGCCGACACTGAAATGTGATCCCATGGATCAGAATGGAAACACAGATCTGCAGCCCGAACAGCATCAAAGATCTTTGACTTGGTTTTCCCCCAAAAAGGAGGCATTCCACTAAGTAGAATGTAAAGAACAACTCCAGCGCTCCAAACATCAGCTGCCTGGTTATAATCCCCCACCAATACCTCAGGAGCTATATAAAATGGACTCCCGACAGTCCCTCGTAATGCCTGTCCTGTACATTGTAAGCTTCTCAATAAAGAATTCAAATATATCCCAGAAAGCTCAAATAACCATTGACGAACTGAATCTTCTTGTTTACAACACATGCAGTGAACTCAATCCTCCAATCTAATTACGGAGCAAATGGGCATGTGCTATTAGGTGGTTAAAACTGCTGGTGGTTGCTAAACTTTTTGTGAGATTTAATATCTAAACCAAACTTAAATTTGGTCCAAGTTGATAAATGAACTAAGCCCCTGTTATTTATCTAGTTTTATTTCAAAAAATAAATTTGCCAAACTGTTTCTATCTACATATATTGTGGATGCAGTAGTAATACAAAAGTTTCTACCACTCATCCAATTTCCATTTTGAAATGGGCTTAATGTTTCAAGCCGGTCCCCAACCTCAAACATTTGCTATAATTTGATATGGCCAATGACATGCGTGGTGACTGAATTGCCAAATAACTTGACTGTCAAGTCACCTTGTCTGTTATTCAGGTGGATTAGGGGATCAACTTGGAACAGGGTTTCAACAATTAAAAGCAGTGGAATTCATTGAGAAATGAGAACCAGATTGTTTAACCCACCAATAGGGGTAAAGTTGTTGCATGTAACAAAATGATAAAATTGGAAATGATAAACGATAAAAGCAAAATAACATGCTTACCAGATTTGATATAAGTCGCAAGACCAAAATCTGCCAATTTGATAGGAGAGGTGGAAGACTTCGAGACTAGGAGGATATTTTCTGGTTTCAAATCTCTATGAACAATACCTTTGTCATGACAATACATAACCACTTCCATTAGTTGTCTAAAAATGTCTTGTGCCTTGTGTTCGGACAATCTCCCCATCTTCTCAATTAGATGGAAAAGCTCTCCACCAGCACAAAGCTCCATTAGAAGGTGTACATAATCCTCCTCCTCATATACTGCCTTTAAATCCACAATATTTTCATGTCCCGATAGCTTAGTCATGATTGCTATCTCAAGCTTTACACTACCAATGTCATCCTGCGTGACCAGTCTCTCTTTTGCAATGGACTTGCATGCCAAAACTTCACCTGTCGACTTATCTGAGCAAACTCTTATTATGCCAAATTTCCCCCATCCCAATTGATCGCCTAGTGCATACCTATCCTTGAAATTAGCTATTTCATTTGAATCCAGAATTGTTTTATTCAAGGTTGAGTCTTTATAACAGCTGCAGTGTCGTAGCAGAGTCCGATCAATGTTATCATCATTGATCAGATCCATAATAGACCACAAAATCACCAATTAGAATTATGGATCAAGACTTCACCTCTTTCATTAAAATCTCAATCCTTAATGTTCACGTAAACAGTAGAATCTAAATACAGATGCCCCTTTCACCACATTCCTAAAGAAATGTTCATCAACACTCCAAACTCTGGAATTTGTAATCAGATTTCAACACCAAATAGTTGAACACCAGTGAATTCTTCTTCAACACAGAAATCCCATCTGTCCATACATCTGAGCCAAAGCAAGAAGAAAATATTCTCAAATTTGCATTCTATCTTAATTTTGGTGCTCATTAAACCCATAAATGCTTCCTTTTTCTATATTTCATTCTTTTTCCCATTTTTCCAAAGGGAAGAATTAAAAGATCCAAACTTGGACAAAATCTCAGAAACCTCATTCTTGCAAATGAAGTAACAGATCCAACTACGAGCAAAGAACACAACAAAAAACTAACAAGGCATCCAAAGGCAAAGTTCAAACTCAGCAGAAAAGGACAAGAATTTCAAATTTGTTCAAGAACTATAGCTAATTCTCAATTCCACACAAAACCCATCATTTTCGAAGAACAATTAACCCATAAAAGAAAACAAACACTACAATTCAAGCACAAATAAACCATCCAAAAATGTCCATATCAAGCAAAATTCTCTTTTAGACAAACATAAACCTTCAATGCAAAAACCAACCCTTGCTTTCTAACTACGCACATGCGAAGGTAGAGACGTTATACATACATATAACATGTTGCGCGAAACACTTAAGATTAAGAGGAAGAAATCCGTTGTAGCTCACAGTCACAGTCCCACAGAGTGTGAAGAAGTCCCAATTTTTTCTGGCAATTCAAAACCACTTCTTTTCTGTAGTAACAGGGAACAGGCATAGCCTGTTTTTTTAATTATTATTTTCGGCTTTTAAGGGAAAACCGAATTTCATTCCCCTCGACCAGTCACAGGAGTTTCTGGTTTACGTAAAGTGCAAAATAATTGGAAGCTCCTTCCAATAAAAATATGTTTGGATAAACTACTTTTCTAATTGAAAATTAAAAGTAACTTGACGTACATAATAGTCTTTAATATAAATAGATGACGTTTATTCGTCAACTATTTTAGCTAAAAGTTTTCGGCAAACTAAATTTGTATATACCTAATTCAGTGTTCGCATCAGTAATCCTACTAATCTCAGTTTAAGATTTTGCATTTCGAAATAGTACCATACTCCGATCTATTAGTAACAATATCAAGAACTGATATTTGATCTATGTGACTTAATTTATTATGAATTTGAAACCCTTGAATATAATGTACAGTCTTTTTTTTTTTTTTTTTGAAAACGAAAGAAATTTTATTTCATTATACTTATGTATACAAATATTTGACTTGTGGGCGACGTGAATACCCAAGCAAGAGCCACAGTCGAAATCAGTGAAAAACTTCATTAGTACAAGAGCAAATTTCGAGCCAAGCAAAAGAATTGATATAATGTAGATTCTTGATTCAACAAAAATACCCATATTTTCAATATTTCTGATTTATCAGAATATTTTTCCTCTTCTCTAGAATCTCCAAGAATTCACAAAAACAGGATAGGCGAGAACATGGTTCCATCGGATGGATGCTCTTTTCGTTATGACTTAATATCAGCTTTTGGGTGTGTAGAGAGTGGGCCAAACGAGGCATAAAAATTGCTACTTGGCACATAATGAGTCACTTAGAGAGTTCAAAGAGGTGGGACCCACCGCATCATTTAATATTATTAAATTCTTGTTTCGTGCGACTTGATGGTATTTCATGTGTCAACTTAGCTGTACACGTCTAGATTGATGCAATTAGCTATGTATGTAATAAAAAATGCACAAGTTGGTGTCTAAAATTTTCTAGTTATTTTAGATTTGTTTAGCGAAAACGAGAGTTTTAAAGAAAGATGAAGCAGATCAAATTTTGTCTTCTGGCTGTCTATTAAAGAAAATGAAAGAACTTAAAAGAACTGGCAAGAAATGACTTGAGTGTACTGTGCACATTGTTGTTGAGGGAACCGATCTGACAGGTCAGTTAGATATATCCACCGAACTCATCAGAGCCAAAATGAGCCACTTAGTGGAAACGAGCGATTATCATACGAGTAGGTGGTGACCAGATACACGTGGACGCCATCTATCATTCAGACCAGACACATAGAGGGCATGCCCCGAAGTACTCTACTTAGTCATTTCTCCCTATAAATACCCCCCACCATGTTAGTAGAAGGGGGATTTTTCTTTTGGTTATTTTGTCAACGTTAAAGTACCGAGCTACTTACCTTGTAAAGAGAAAGGAAGGTAACCAAAGAATAATTAAGGATCATTCAATTATAGGGAACGGTATAGTTCCAGCATAAATCGTTGTCAACAATTTGGCGCTAGAAGGAGAGCCGGTTAACAGACACACTACTATGAGCAACAATCATTCGAATGCAGCCAAGTCCCTCTCCCAAACAATGAGAGATGAAGATCCTTTTCCCGCTGATGAACCGGTCACCATTCCCAGCTCAATTCCGGCCCCACCAGTATCTCAACTTGTAATTGATGAGATCCTTCAAACCATGCAACGCATGCAACAACAGCTAGACCAAATCCAACGGTACCAAACCCAGAAACCTAGAACAGCAGACCCAGGGGAGGTGCAATCTGAACAACGAGGGCATAAAGAAGATGCTGGAAAATGCTCCAAGGCCGGCACCCCGACCAGAGCCATGTCGAAGAAAGCCCAGATCCTTCCAAGGCAGGCCGAACTATGCTCCGCGGCAAAAACGCAGGTGGACATTTAAAGCTTCAAAGGACCGAAGCCTCGAGGTCGGCCACAAAACCTCCCCCTGTCGACTCAGAAGAAAAGACAAACGGCTTGGTAAATGAGAGGTTCCAAACTTCCCGATGCCAAGATTTCGGTTTAATATCCCCGTCTAAGAGCGCAAAAATCGAGCTCTTGGAGATGAGGCGCTGACTCGCCAAGCTGGAAAGGAAGTACACTGAGTCTCCCCAAGGTGGATACTCTGAGCGCAGACCTTCCCCTTTTAGGGTGGACATTCTGCAAACTCCACTGTCGAAGCTGAAGTTGCCCCACACGACACCAACACCGGAGAGACTGACCCCAACTCCCACCTAGACAAGTTTATGTCTTGGATGGAACTGTAGGGAGCTGGAGAAGTAGAAATGTGTAGGGCCTTCCCTACCACCTTGGGGGATATCCTCGCTAAGTAGTTCAGAGAACTCCCCCAAAACTTGATCCGGAGTTGGGAAGAGCTGTCGTCACAATTCTTGTCACAGTTTATGGGAGCGAAAATCTGAACGGCACCAAAGGAAAAGCTGGTGACAGTGAAGTAAGGAGCCACCGAGACTCTGAAGCCCTACCTGGACCGCTTTAACAAATAGGTGTTGGAAACCGAAAAAGTAACGAATGACACTTTGTTGATGGCTGTCCTATCAGGGCTACAACATAAGAGCCGGGTCTAGTGGTCAGTCCACGAGGTCGGTCTCAAAAGCTACCACGAGTTCTTAAAAAAGGCAGAGAGATATATTAGCACTGAAAATGCCACAGGCCGACCTGCTAATGCAAAAATGGTCCCCAACACAAGTGCAAAAAAGTGGGCAAAATTGCGCCGGGTACTTTCAAAACCTTCGATGACTCCAGAAAGAAGAAGGAGCCCAGGTACCTAGAACGGGGAAAATAGATGACTCAAGGACGACAAACTTTCATTACCTTGACCGCCTCTCCAAAAGAGATTTTCACACAAATATCTCGGGAAAACATCTTACCCGAACCAAGACCCATGTGGACTCAACCCTCTCAGTTAGACCAGGACAAATATTGCTGATACCACTGATCTATCGGCCATGAGACTAATGACAGTCGCGATCTCAAATGAGAGTTGGAATGCTTCATCGAGAAAGGCTATTTGAAAAAAATTGTGGCACTTCCTAACCATCGTACCAAAGAAACGCCACATGTAATCCTGAAACCGACCCTGACGCCTAACCAAAGTCAATGAGAGGCGGAGATTCACACCCTGATTAATACCAACTCAAACGCCTTGTAATCACATAGACGACGGTGCCAGAGATGAGACAGGCGAGGAATAGTTATCAGGCTTGTGATGTTCCTAAAAGGACCGATCTATAGTAGATATCCATTTCATTTTCAGAAAAAGACGCAAGGGACGTACTGCAACCTCACGACGATCCCCTGGTCATATCGTGGAGATGGGAGTCTTTCCCATAATAAGGCACTTTCAAACTGATTTCATGGTAGTGAACATCCCCTCAAATTACAACGCAAAATTGGGGAGACCTTTCCTCCAAGAAACCAAGGCCGCCGTCTCGATCTACCATATCTGCCTTAAATTCCTGACGCCATTTGGACCTGTAACCATCAACGGAGATCAGCGAATCGCCAGAGAGTGTGATCACGAGATCCGACCTGCACAAGTCAACACATTAACCCTGAGTCAATTTAACTGTGAACAGCCATTGGACACGGACCCTCGCATCGACAGTAATCTCGAGGGGGATCTTGAGGCTATCAACATAATAGAGGACCGAATTGAGATGGAGATCCGGATTGGTAACGACTTGGGAGACCCAATAAGGGAGGAATTGTTGAACTTTTTGAAAGCTAAACTGGACGTATTCACCTAGATCCATTCAGACATGGAAGGCATTGACCCCACCACTTCATGCCACCATCTTAGCGTTAACCCGTGTGCTAAGTCTGTTGTGCAAAAATGTCGAAGGTTGGGGGCTGAGAGGTCAGAGGCCTTGGCAAGAGAGATTGCGAAGCTGTCGAGTAACGGGTTCATAAGGGAAACATTGTACCCCCAATGGGTGACAAACCCAGTACTGGTGTTTAAAGCAAACTGGTCTTGGGGACTTTACATTAACTTCACCGACGTAAATAGGGCATACCCTAAGGATAGCTTCCCCCTCCCCCCACATTGTCAAATGGTGGATGCTATAGCTGGGCACGAGCTAATGACATTCATGGATGCATATTCAGGGTACAATCAAATACCCATGGCTCTCGAAGACGAAGAACTGACCTCCTTTTTCATAGATAGAGGATTGTATTTCTACAAAATGATGTCGTTCGGGTTGAAAAATGCCGGCACCACATATCAACGTCTGGTTAACAAGATGTTCCATCAATTGATTGGGAAAACGATGGAATTTTATGTAGATGACATGCTGGTGAAGAGTAGGAGAGCCTCAGACCACCTCACCCATTTGGAAGAAGCATTTCATGTGCTTAGAGCGTACAAGATGAAATTGAACCCCAAAAAGTGCTCTTTTGGTGTTTTCTCTGGCAAATTTTTAGGGTATATGGTGAGCCAATGGGGATTGAGGCCAGCCCTGATAAAATACAAGTCCTCATACAGATGAAATCCCCAACTACTATAAAGGAGGTCCAAAGTTTAACTGGCAAGCTGGCTACCCTAAACCAATTTGTTTCACGGGCCACGGATAAATGCCGAACTTTCTTTGAGGTCATCAAAAAGGCCAACAAGTTTGAGTGGACCACTGAGTACGAGGACGCGTTCCAAGAAATAAAGAAACACTTGTCCTTACCACCATTTTTGTCAAAACCATTTCCCGAAGAGACTTTGTACTTGTACCTCGCGGTTTCACCAACGGCAATAAGCGCTATCCTCATAAGGTTAGAGTCCGGCATACAACTCCCCGTGTACTATGTAAGTCAAGCTCTCCACAATACCGAACTCCGATACTCGCCCATGGAAAAGCTGGTTCTCTCGCTCATTATGGCCTCCAGAAAGCTCAAGCCTTATTCACTGGTACCCTATCACAAGGTGGCCCTTGATGAACTGGCAAAATTCCACCAGGCTTTGGTGACACGAATATCGCGTGGTGAAAACACTCAAGCGGACGCCCTAGCCAGACTAGCGACCAGCGAAGGAGCCCACATATTAAAATGTGTGCCTATAGCCCGATTAAGCTTGCCGTCATCCAGAAACGGATTGATCAGTCCTATAGAACCGTCCTCGAGTAACTGGATGACCCTCATAGTCCAGTACCTCAAAGGAGGCACCCTACCGCTAGATCATATCGAGGCCCGTAGGACTAGAATCAGGTCGACTTGATTCACTATAGTACAAGGGCAGTTGTACAGCGAGGCTTTTTGACACCGCTACTGAAGTGCATGACTCCAGAAAAAGCACAACGTGCGTTGGAAAAAGTACACTGGGGACATGTAGAAACCACATTGGGGGCAAGCTCTTGTTTATAAACTAATCAGACAGGGATATTATTGGCCTACTTTGAAAAAGGACGCGATCAAATTTTCCCAAATTTGTAATAAGTGTAAAAAATGTGCACCCCTCTTGAGAAACCTACTTGCCGACCTGACGCTGGTGATGAGCCCGTGGCCTTTTGCCAAATGGGAAATTGATCTGATCGGCCCACTACCGACAGCAAAGGGCAGAGTTCGTTTTGCCATTGTTGCCATCGATTATTTTACAAAGTGAGCAGAAGCAGAACCCCTGACCAAGGTCACGGAGCAAAAGACAACTGATTTTGTGTGGAAGTCCCTCATATGTCGCTTCAGAATACCACATTCCATAGTCACTGATAATGGGAGGCAGTTTGATAACGATCACTTCCGAAACTTCTGCGAAAGGCATAGAATCCGGAAGTACTTCTCCACACCTAACCATCCACAATCAAACAGACAAGTAGAAGTGGTGAACAAGGTCATCAAGCACACCCTCAAGACAAGGTTGGAAGGACTAAAAGGTCGGTAGGTGGAAGAGTTACTAGTCGTACTGTGGTCTTACCGCACCACAGCCAGCTTCTCCAAAGGGGAAACCCCATTTAACCTCACCTATGGAACGGAATCTGTGATCCCAGTTGAAATGGAATTCCCTACCTTTAGAGTCACTTCAACAAAGAGATCAATCCCACACTTATTCAAGCCAATCTCGATCTCTTGGAGGAAAAAAAGGAGCTGGCTGCCATGAAAAACGCCGCTTATAAATAGAGAAGTGCCCGATATTATAATTGCAAGGTGAAAATTTGAGCGTTTGATATCGGGGATTTAATCCTTAGGAGGGTATTCCAAAACAACAAGGACATAGCCGCGGGGACATTAGCCCTGACCTGGGAAGGACCCTATGTGATTGCGAGTGTATTGGCAAATGCAGTTTACAAGCTCGAAGACTTAGACGGTAGCCCTCTACCACACCCGTGGAATGCCGAGCATCTTAAGAAATATTTTAGATGACAAGGAGTGAAGGACCCCTTTTTTGTATCGAAACCTTACGGGGTCAATTTTTGTCACATTGTAAACACTCCTGCGAGGTCGGCCCTATGTAATATGCCTACAGGCCGAGCTCTCATACTTGTAATAGTAAAAAGCAATGAAACTAAAAGAAGATTCGCTCTTGTTACAATGTTGAGATTGTATAGCCAACCGAACTCTAATGTTTATGAGTAAAATTCGACGCCAGATATGAAAACACGAAGTCGAACACAAGGATGGCTACGATCAATGTTTCTATAAGCAGGCAAAAAGTAAAATGCAAGAAGTAAAGCAGAACGGTGCTTAAATCATTTCATTAAACAAAAGACATTGATATCTGATGCGTAGAAGATTGTTAAATCAGCATAAAAAAAGATAAAGAAACAAAAAATTCAATACCTACGAAAACTTGAGGTCAGAGTCAAGGCTCTGGATTCTCTACTAGAGGAGCTCTGCTCTCCTCAGCTGCACGTTACCCTTCCCCAGCTGGAGCATCAGACAACCCTTGCGCCTCTTTGTAGGTCTCGAGCTCCTCGTGCAGGAACTCCACAGGATTGTCAGGCTTATGAGCGACAAGGCTCCCGATGATCTCATCATACGCAACCACGTAAGTGAGATTGAGGTTGGTATTATAATCCTCGGAGGCCTTGTACTCCTCAACAGCTGAGGCCTTGGTTGCAAGCCTGACCTCTTCAGCTTTCTTCTCGAGTTCGGCCGCATGGCATTTCTCAGAACCCTCCCGAGCTGACTTCTCAGCCATCGCAAGTTTTTCCATCTCAAGAGACTTAGCCATTAGTCTCTTCAGCTCGGCTTCCGCCTTTTGCTACTTGCCGGCCTCAGCCCTCAGGTTGGAGTCAGAATGAGCTAGCTTCTTGTTCAAGTTATCAACTTCCTCTTCCCTGTCCCTGGCCATCACAAGGGCCTTCTATTGATAATTCAAAGTTTGGGCCATGTAAGCTATCGAGGAAGCCACAGTGTCCTCCATGGTCATCTTGTTAGACATGGATTCCTCTCGTACATTTCAAGCCCGAGCTGGCATCTCCATGGCCTACTGAACAGAGCGATGAAGGTTCTTTGTGGTCGAGAGCGTGGGGGACGAAGTCCTGTAATACTCCAAGTAGCATTCTGGAAACTACACCTTCAGTTTCTCTGCTACCTGCAACCTTATAGGGTGGATCCCCAACCAGTTCAGCTCAGATGGCAGAGTCAAATCGTCCGACTGATTCCCGGGATGAGCATGGGAGAGTTCTTGGCTTGACCTCGGCAGCTCGGCACGCTCGGATCTGGCGCCGACCTCTGAAAGACGGGCTGGAGATGTCCGTCAATGTTGCGCGTCTTTCCCAGATCGGCGCTCCTCACCTCTTCTCTTTCCTGAAGGCTGAGAAGGGGCCGATTGCTCCTTTCTGGAGTTGGCCTTCCAGGCTGCGACCTTTTGGGCAATTGCCAGTTCCTTAGGCGGCATTCTCTTCTCTACAACTGAAATTTTACGAGGGATGCGAGGGGCTGGATAAACAAGGTTGAGAATTAGTCAAAATTCTGATTCTTAGATGTCCTGAACTAAGGCTAACAGATGTTCTATCTTTTGGGGCTAGAGCTAAAACGTCAGACAGAGAGATGGATGTCAAGCTAGCTGAAAATAAATTCTCCTCGGTCAGCAAGAATTTCAACGAGCTGTGCAGTCCACCTTGTGCAGCGATAACAGCCACGTGCTTCAAATATTCAGTGCCAAGCTCTGGTACTGGAATCCCTGAAAACGAAGAAAAACATTAAGTATTAGAGAACCTCCGGGTACAAATCCCAAAAAAGGCTAATACTTACTGTGCCTAGGTCGGTATAAAACGGGGATAGGTCTGTCTTTGGGATGGCTCGGTGGTGCCCAATCCCCACCAACGTAAAACCATCTATCTTTCCAGTCCTTCACCGACTCAGGTCGGTCGGTAATTAACGTCTGCCGACCTTTACACTTCATGAAGTAGAACCACCCAGAACCCATTCTGTCGCACGCCTTGAACTCATAATTGTAGTTTAGCTCGTCAGAGATCGGTTTAGGATAATCTGACAGTGCAAATAGTATAAAGAAAGTCATGATTGCCCTCCACCCGTTTGGAGCAATCTGACTGAGTGTAAGCCCCCACTCTCTGAGGAGGTTGGCTACCAGGAGAGTAAGAGGAAACCGGACTCCAGCTTCCAACATTCACATGTTCGCTGTCACGCAACCTTCTAAAGGCCAATCCGCCCTTTCTGAAAAATGGGGTAGGAAGTAATGTACCGAGTCAGGAACCCTATACTTCCTTTTCCAATAATACAGCTCCTGCTCGGTAGCAACAGACGGAAGGTCTTTGCAAGAGAAGGGTGATGCATATGGCCCCTCACGTGGAGGAGGACGTTGCCATCCATCTTCCCCTTCTACCCCTCCGCTGGGAATCCTAATCGCCAAGGAAAGTGCCTCAGAGCTTTTTCCCTCCTCGGCCAACGTTGTACCTTCCATTTTCCTCCAAACCCCCTTGAGATATTCATCAGTCGACCAAGCGACTTCCTCCCCAGATGATTTGCCCTAGAAGACTTCCTCCACTTTCCTTTTTCCCCTGTCAGCTGCCGGTACCACAGTAATGGCGACAGAGTCGCCAGAGTCCCTTGGTGAACGCGCTTCACCCTCTTAACTCATGGTTAACGGAATGGGTGGGAGAGGTTAAAATTACTGAACTGCAAAAAATGAAAACCGGTTTTTATCTGAAAATCACTTACGAAGATTCTAGAAGAGAATGGTGGAAGACACCGGATGAATATTTCCGCCGGAAGAAATAAAAGAAGCAAAGGGGAGGGACAAAACCAAGAGGTGTTCTTTTATTATGTTAAAACCCCTAAAACCCTAAGAAGTACAAAGGTCATCATTAATTGCTGCCACCCTTTGCGATTCCCGAGCGCGACCATACAAATCCACCACCCACGAGTCAACACGTGTCCCACGACCCTGAACCGACGTATGGGAGACGCTTCGTCAGGGTAATATTGCTAAGAGGGTCCCTTTTTTCTTTCCGTAAAATCGAGTTTACCCCCATCACTTGTAAGAGGGATTGAACCTGAGGGGGCAATTATTGATAAGGGAACCAACCTAACAGGTCGATTAGATATATCCACTGAACTCATCAGAGCCGAACTGAGCCAGTTAATGGAAACGAGCGATTCTAATCATACACGTGGGTGGTGACCAGATACACGTGGACGCCACCTGTCATTCAGACCAGACATGTGGAGGGCATGCCTCGAAGTGCTCCACTTAGCCATTTCTCCCTATAAATACCCCCACCATGTTAGTAGAAGGGGAATTTTTCTTTTGGTTATTTTGTCAACGTTAAAGTACGGAGCTACTTACCTTGTAAAGAGAAAGGAAGGTAACCAAAGAATAATCCAGGATCATTCAATTGTAGGGAACGGTTTAGTTACAGCCTAAATCGTTGTCAACACACATGATGTCGGTTACTTGAAAAAAAGTACTCTAAAAACGCCTGCCATAAAAAAAGTGTCGAGATCACGCCTTGATCTTACAAATACCCAATGCACGGTGTCTTAAATTTTTTAAATTATTTTAGATTGATTAGCAAAAACGAAGGTTTTAAAGAAAGACGAAGCAGATTAAATTCTTTCTGACTATTTATTAAAAGAAAATGATAGAACTTCGTATAACTTTCAAGAGATTAATTGATTGTACTTGTATTATAATTATTATTATATATGATGTCTTTATATGGAATTTCAGTAACCTACAAACAGTATTCAAAAAGCATAAGGTCTATAATATCGAACTGAGGCCTTAAGTGCATACTTTGTACTTACATAATAAGAAGTGTAAAGTGTGAAATACATGCCTCGAGTTTGGATTGAGATCAGCTATCCAATTTTATTGTCCCCTATGTTGTCCCCTCCAATAAAATCTTGCCACATCACTCAATTCTTATGCAGCCAATTTTTTATTTTACCATCCCAAACAATCCCTTGAAAACAATACTCAGTGCCATCTAAAACCGTATCCCCACAACCAGCTACAGTCACGTCTCCGACTTTGTTGCCATCACCGATCCTTCACACCACTGTTGTTCGTCACAATTGCCCATTCAAAGGAATACAATGGTTTAGAAAGGGAGAATGATAACCTTGATTTGAAACTATTTACAGAAAACCAGAAAAAGAAAAACTTGTTGCTACTGTAAATGTAATGTGAAGATTTTTTGGGAAGAAAATATATTAATTTATTGTAGTCCGATGTGAAATCGTGAAAATATCATACTGACACTACCCCAAGCATCATAGCTGCCCACCGGCACTACCCCAAGCATCATCACAGCCCATTCCTCCAGATGTTTTGTTGCCTGCAACTCCTTCACAACCATTGACAAAAAGTGAACTGCCGTCTTTCCCTTTTGCTTGGTCACGTGCTTAACTGGGATATGATTATTGTAATTGTAAGATGGTATTTCCAAGTGGATTCATGAATTTGGTGGTGGTGGTGGTGGTGGTGGGATGGTAGAGGTGTCGAGGAGGACGGTGGCGGGATTTGACGAAGGGAGAAAAGGTGAAAAAAGTGAAAGTCCATGAGGTTTGTTTGGAGGAGTACCCAAAAAATTGATGATGTGTAAATATTAGATGAGTTGGCATAGTTTTATTGGATAGACAGCATAAGAGACAGTAAAATGAGACAGCTGATTTCAACCCCTCGAGTTTAGGCACGTACGGTAGAAACCTACATTTAAGTGCATGTTTTAGAATACAATCTGCCGTAAGAAATATCATAGCCAATTCAGCCATGTGAATGTACGAAATTATCCCCAGGTGTAGCCAAATAAGTAAAGATAGGGATTTAAATTTTTTATCAGCTCTAGGGTGGTTTTGCCTCATGAAGGCAATGCCTCCAAACTTAAGAGAGTAAAGCAAAATTTCAAGGCGATGCCTTCTGACTTAGAAATGGCGAATTGAACAACTGTTTCTAATTAATATGAAAGAGATAAAAGGATTGGACAAGCACTCAAGGAGGGCTTCACATGATATCGTACTTTACTTTAGACAATTGAGAGAGTACTAAAAATAACTGACTTATAAAATATCATATTAATAGAATACATGCCCATGAAATCAATCCTTTAATTTGTTTTCAAGAAGAGTAAGGATAACCATGTTTTTTTTTTTTTTTTTTTTTAAACGGAGGATAATTGTGGTTTTAAAAGTGTAAGATGTGAAAAAAGTTAAGACTAAGTATTGAATTTAGATACACGTACTTAAATGCACAATGCATGATAAAGTGCTATCGACGGGTGATAAAAAGTACCTCCCTATAAATCATATTAAATGCTATTATTGTGACATATTTTTATTGAGAATATACACCATAAACTTATAATCAACCTATATGACATATTTTTTTGTTGAGAAATCATTATCATTAATTCCCACTTGCGTCTATACACGCTTATAACTTTAGCCATATATCCAACTCTCTACTCATAAAAATAGTTAATTTGATGTGTATCATATGGTCATATATGTAAGAAAAGAAAAACATATTCTTAAAGTACTTGCAACTTGCTTATTTTGTTGGTTTGTGAGCTTATATTATGAAATCAAATGAAAAATGACAAACATGACTAGCACGACTTATATATGAGAGTGATGCTATATATAAAAGAGCACTATCACTGATACTTAATCATATCACATGATATTAAATATTGATAAGTTAAATTAAGTAGGTCATTTTATTCAGTTTATCACTTATTAATGTCACATTGATTGACACTTACTACTAGTGCTATATGGCGCTATTCCTTGCATGCATGAATCATTGTGATCGGGGATCTATATGCTTCTCAAGCGTTTTTAGAACGGATTATTGATTATGAAACGAGAGGGTTTGGGAAAGATGACTGGTTCTATCCACTAGTTAAGGAATATTTGACGCGCAAAAATTCATTGCTTTTGCATAAGATATCCAGAACGTGGATGCTAGATTCCCAATCATGTGTATTCTCTTCAACTCATCATCAAGATAGAATCTAACAAGACAATTATGATCGACAAATGACGAAATCGTGAAATTATCAAATTAAATCATTATTAGTTCATTAGTGGAAATCACCCTTGTCTTTTCATTAATGGAAACATGATAAGCCTACAAGCGTCGAAGGCCTTTTCATGTCTTCCAGACCACAAAAGTGGTTCCAAATTGTTTGTACGAAAATTTCTACATGTTGGCATTTCTAATTTTTTTTTAAGTGTCAAATATTGTTTTAGATATTATTACTTAATTGCATGACATTCTTCACATGTAATATTGTTAGCACGCAAATTTAATTTTTCTTGGGCCGAAAGAAAAAGTTGGGCTTGTATACTTTTTCATAGGGCACAAGAATTCTATTAACATGCGAGTTTTTATGTTTCCTAGTTTGAGTTGAATTGTTATTACCTTATTTAACTAGGTCTCTTATTTGTGCATGTTAAGTCCAATTAGAATTAGGTAAGTATGTATTTATGGTAACATAGAATTCTAACTTTCCTTAATTCTTTTTCTACTACATGTATATAGTAAGTTTAATTCTTGTCTTGTACAAGGATTCAAATTCTTGCCTATCTATGCATGTTCTCTTTGTAGGTCGAGAGACAACTGTTTACACAACTTCAACGAGCAAAGCTTTTCGAGAGAATATTCCTAATTTGAAGCTTAGCCGAGAAGAGACAAAACAAACATTGCCTTTAGCGGCGAGACTATGTCTTGCAATTGACCTTCACAGTTACAAATTGTGTTTGTATTTGGCAACCCTTCATAGTACGTAGTAGACGACCACATAAGGTGCGAGGGACTTATCCACTGAAGGTTCAAATAGTTTAGGAGGTTAAATATCTCAAAATGAGTTCGGGAGATCTCTAAGAGCTTGATGGATGTTTCGGGAGGCGTGCGGGAGAAAGAAGATTCAATGGGAGTTGGTTAAATATCAAAAGGCGTAAAGAGGGAGTCTTTTATACGTTTTTCCTTTTGAATGTTTAGTTACATTTCTCTGTAATAAACTCACCTTGTGATTAGTGGATTTGTTTGTCCCGTAGCAAGGATGCTCGCAGTTTTCCCAGTTGGGTTTCTATCTCAACAATTCTGGTGTTTTTATTTTCCGCATTCATACCGAGCTATACATATCTAGGTCGCGTTACACTTTACACCAGTAAAAGTAGCTAGGCATGATACATCTTGAATAGAGTCTAGATAACCATGAATTTACACAAATCATTTGCATCTTTGATAATAGATAGTAACATGGTAAAGCCTCTACTATAGAGAGTAGCCAAGAGACTATGGGAATGATATTAATTCCTTGAGTTTAAAAGGCGAATAGCTTAAATATATATATTCACCAGTCATTGCTAATAAAAATTGGCCCTTTAGCGATGGAAATTTTCTGATGGAACTATTGGAGAGTTTCGACAAAAAGGAAATTGTCAGAAATTTCCAATGGAAAGGACGTCCATCGAAAATTTTTGTCGGCCATTAGAAAGTTCCAACAATGTAAGCTTTCTATCAAAATTTCCGACAACAATGGAAGCCATCAGAAATTTCCGATTTCCAACAACAGCACTTGTCCGTTGGAAATTTTCAACGGCTATTCAAATACCCGTTACAAATTTCATACGGACAAGATGTTCCATCAGAATTTCCGATAGAATATCTTTTCCATCAGAAATCTCCTTAAAAGTATTTTAATTCCCTTTTATAATTCTTGAAATTTTTCCTCCTAAATTTTTGTTAATTAGTAAGGAAAACCATTTTCAATAAATTTGAAGGTGAGTTTTATTTTGATTAGAATTAGAACAGTAACGGTTATATCTACACTACTTTTTTTTTTTTTTTTACTAACTACACCACAATGTTAAATTTTTTTTTTCTTGTTTACTAAAAAGGCCAATGATTAATAGACATAAATAATCTTTTTTATATAAAACCAATTTTCTTAAAGACACTACAAAATGAAAAATCTAATCTATTTCTTATGTTCACACAAACAAGAACTCTAATTTATTTCCTTAATGCACCACAATTGGAAGCTCCAAACACCTTTTACGTTTCTATGCAATGGAAGAGAAAAATACAAATGCCATTGAAACTGAATCTGAAATTCATATACATACCACAAGCGTCGGTTAAAGTCTTATTATCATTTTTAATCAAGATTTTTGTACTTTATTGTTTGATGTTCTACTGTTTTCTTTCGAACTCCTAGTTTGCATTTTTTCCCGTTCCTTCCCCCTCTCCCCCCCCCCCGGCGGGGAAAAAAATGAAGCATATAATTCCTACTAAAACTTGGCAATTTCCCATTCCTAGCTTGTTAGAAATAGGCAATTTCATGTTCATGCATATTGATTTCTTAGCTTGTGTGTTGTTTCTCTTTTCCCTCTTTCAATAATGCTAGCTTAAGCTCTTCTGGAGAGTAGTTTTGAGGTTTCGATTCAGGATTCGGATGCATGCATATGTGTAGAATGATGAACTCATGATAAATAGGAAATGAGTGCGGTGTACGATTTGTTTATTTACTTTTTCTTTTGTTTTACTTTTAAAATATAGGATAGATTGGTAAGTAATTGTGATTTATATATATAAATTATATTTTAATAGTAGTGTATTTATCATGCGGTGTGATTAGTTAAAAAAAATGGTGTAGATATGTTATAACTAATATAAAGAAAATATAATTTATTCTAAATTTAAAAATGTTACAAAATTAAAATAATATTAACAGTCAATAACTTTTAGATGTGAAATCGAAAATGATTTAATATTTTGTATCCGTAATTAAAAGTACAACTAAGTTAGAAAAAAATGAAATACAAGTACAACAAAATTAAAAAGAGAAAAAGAAAGCGAACAACGAACATAAACAGTCTCACAAAGGACATCATTAGTGTAAAGATCAAACATGAAATCTTAATATGTATCATCGACAATTGTAGTTATGGAATTTAAAAGATATGAGCAATTGTCCTTTCTCCAACCATTGCAAGACATATGTACGCGTGTGCACACAAAAACTCATTTCCTTGCTCCATTCGCACATTTTTTGATTGTACACTTGTCTAATAAAGATCCGATTCCATACAATCACATGATGCTTGACAAGCCATTTGAGAAAAAATATATGGAAATAAATTTTAATGGTAAAAATTTTTATGTGGTTTACCCAGTGAAAAAATATATATATAACAAAGACTTTAATAATCATCAATAAAGATTTTAGTATTTCAGTTATTTGTTGTTAGGTTTAAAACATTGGTTGTAAATAAAATTTTAGTTGATTATTGGGTTATTTAAACCAAAAAAATCACATATTTATTAAAGATAATCAATAAATTCTAGTAGGAACCTTTTTTATTTTTTAGCTTTAATTAACAATAAATACGTTTTTAGGAAAATAGAAATCCATTTCATAATAATAAACAGTACAGGAAAAATGGTATTTTACAACCAATATTTTAATGACCACGTGACTTTAGTTGGTGAAGCACACTATCTATGACCAAATTAAAATTTTTGTCGTAGTTGATTGAAAGTGAGCTATGATAATTTTCATTAGTTGCAGATGTAGTTCAACAACAAGAAAATTGGTTACCAAATGCATTTTTCAACGGCTAATCTACGAATCGATTGGTAATTATTTGTTGCCAGATTAAGGTTATTCTGCCAAAACTTACAACAACCAATAATTGATTCGCCAACCATTCAATTGGCCATAAAAAGTTTAAGTATAGGGCAACAACTTTAATTCCTTGTTGTATATTTGAACAACGGATATGTCCTTAGAATGGAAAAGGGCCGCCAAAGTGTTTAATGACAATTAACAACCACTGACGTGGTCGTTGTATTCGTAAATGTAATATCATTCACCGACCACTAATAATTCGTTGCAAATATCATACCCGAAGAATGATATGCATATTCAACAACCAGATTACGTTATTGTTTAAATTTTATGCGTATCGAACGACAACCATATTTGGTTGGGAAAAACGAGAAACATTTGGAGCTAAAACGTGTGCTCTTCCGATCTCATAATGAACATTTACTTTAATAAATAATAATAAATAATATGCTAAACAATAATTAGAAAATTTAGAACTAAAATTTAATTTTATTCCATATCTTTTTAAATGTGGTAACACGCCACTTATCATCATCATCATGCTTTAAAGGGATTTAAAAAAAATAGAAAAAAAAAGAGAGAAATAATACGTAAGGAGGGAAAAAAATATAAAGGAAAAAAAAGCCCTATTCATCTGTGTACGGCTTCTTCTCTAGCGCCCCGACGTCTCTTTGGCTCTCGTCCAAAAAATCAGTGAATTGGAAGCTTTGTACTCAGTTTCTCAGCTTTGCCTTTGAATTCTCAGGTATTGTACAATTTTTCTCAAGCTTTGAAGTTGTTCGACCATAACATATCCAATTAATTGCAAATTCTTCTTTGATTTCCATGCTCGATCGAATAAGATTTCATTTCTTCTCCAGTTTCTACGGTGTGTGGGTGACCGAAGCACATAGCACTATTAACAAGATTCATCAATATTCGGTCAGTCTCTATTCACGGTTACATCTCGGACCAATAGCTCTTTTCTTTTTCAACTTGGACTAGCAACTCTCCATATTCACATTGCATATTATGTTGAAAAATTGTTCTTCATATTTTACGTTGTGTTCACAATTTGATAATCTGAATTCAGGGCAAAAAATTGTAGGGTAACCATATAGGGCTCCGTTTCTTAATTGTGTGTGATTGTATAGCTTAGGATAAATGGCTATTGAAGGAATTTTCTAATGCTAGAGTTTACCTTGCTGCCATTTGGTAAAATTTGATCTCTTTCAAGTGGAAAGGTTGAGATGCCCAGTGAAATCCAAAATTTTTGTGGGAATAACTTTTGTGCATCTTCAATTATATGCGCGGTCTATATATCCAATAGCTTTTTTTTTTTTCAACTCAGACCAGCAACTTTCCATATTCACATTGCATATTATGTTGCAGAATTTTTCTTCATATTTTATGTTATGTCACAATTTTATAATCTGAATTCAGGGCAAAAAATTGTAGGGGTGTCATATGGGGTTCCGTTGCTTTGTTGTGTGTGATTGTATAGCTTAGGATAAATGACTTTTGAAGGAATTTTCTAATGATAGAGTTTACCTTGCTGCCATTTGACAAAGTTAGATCTCTTTCAAGTGGAAAGGTTGAGATGCCCACAGAAATCCAAATATTTTGTGGGAATTTTTGTTGGATTTTATGTTTAATTACGTACTCTGTCTATGTGTCATATGACAGTTTGTAGTAATTTATAGAATTTTCTATTTATGTTGAGATAATTGGATTTGTGGTTCTTGGATTGTAGAAAAAGTCTAAAGTGAACAAAAAAAAAACATCGGCAAACAAAAAATAAGTGACTCTTCAAGGCTCAAAATCTTATGCTGGACATACAAATGAAATGGTATGTCATTTGGGATATGTATTATATATTAAACAAATAATAATTTTTATTTAGACATTTTTTTTTTAGTAAACAGAGGGATCCAGACACACAGGAATTGCCAGGATATATCAAGTTTTTCTATGAAATGCATTGCAAAAATGGAAAGTGGACAAATGAAGAGGCAGAGTCATGTTATGTAAGAACTTTGACTTTATATAAAATCAATGATAAATCTTTCATATATCATGTTAATTTATGCTTTATATGATGATCTGACATGATACAATGCGTGATGTGCAAGCTTCTAATCAAGATTCTCAACCGGACTCAAATGAAGAGACTGGGCAGTCGATGGAATTAGATATATGTGTGCAGGTTTTGGGGAATAGATTTAGCTATCTTCAGAAGGATAAAATATCAAAAAATGCGAGATTGGAAAGTTGTGCCACCTGTGAAGAGAATGCCACTTTGCAAGATGAGGTCAAAGATCTTCGTTCACAAGTACATGTTTTGAAGGCATTCATAAGTCGTATCCTTGAAGAAGTTCTTCGTCTAGTCGAGAGTGAAACCCCTCCGTCTAATGGCTTGAATGATGACAATTAAGTATGCTATTCTCCAATTTATTTTGGCTGATATTTCTCGTAATGATGAGATGTGTGTTGATCTATGACAGTGAAAGACTTATTGTTAAGTTCTAGTTTTTCTTAAGTACACCAACCAGGGGCGGACTCAGAAATTTTTGTAGGACCGAGCTAAAAACTAGGATTCTCACTGCACCTTCTCGGGGTTTCCCGAAATTTTTTTCCCGTAGTGCAAATTAAAAATGTAATTTCTCGACTTTATAACATATAAATCTTTTGAGTTAAATTCTGAAGTTGTTTTTACTATTTTCATGATAAATCTCTGATTTTTTTTTCTTTCCAATCATCGTATTAGCAAAAGTTGGTAAATTATCAAATATATAATCTTCATTTAATACTTAAAATTCAAATAAAGTGCTAAAAGATTCATCAATAACTTTAAAAATTATAAGTATCACCAAAAAGTTTTTTCAAAAAACACACACTATGTACAATGATACACATAAAATTAATCAGTAAAAAAAAGAATAGGAAATAAAAATCATGAAATATAAAATAATTAAATTTTAAGAATATGTTACGAGCTAGAGAGAACATAAAAAGAGTAGTGGGGAGAGAGGGGGGACGTGGATGACTGTGAGAGAGTGAGAGGGGTTGATAATTAATAGAAAGAGAAAAAGAAAAAGATGTCAATCAACTTCTTGGATTTTGTGCCACCAAAATGAAAACCAAAGTCTTGCTCTCTCTTTCCCGTCTTCTTCCTCCGCCATTTGTACAGCAAACTCAAGCTTTTGAAACCCCAAAAATTAAAAAAAAAAAAAGGCCTGCTTCTTGAATGCAGTGGGAACGTTGGACCGGGCTAAAGCTCGGTCTAGCTAACCCGTCGGTCCGCCCCTGACACCAACATTACAAGATGTTAGTACTTTATGTTTAAGAATGACGATCGTATTGACATTGGTATGTAATTCATTTTAATGGATACCTTCATGGGTTTTGAGAAAATGAAATTGCGTTTTACTTATATTAGCCTTTGTTTTATTTAATATTGTCTCGGTATCATTTTTACAATGAGATTTTATTTGATTTTTGGTAGTAGATAGCAAGCTGCGACTACAATGTGGTTACTGTCACAGCATCATAGCAACCAAACTAATACTTACTACGATGATCAAAAATAAAATTTGAGGAGACAATCATTATTAAATGGCAACCAATAATATGGTTATTGAAACAATTTACGACCAAATATTTTGGTAGTTGAAACAATATAAAATGGTTGCATATAATATATTTTACGACCACTTAACTGGTTGCAGAAAAAGAAACTGAACAAATTTGGTTGCATGACAGTTTTTTTTGTCGACCAAACCCGTAGCTATAACGACAAAATATTTGGTCGCCAAAAATAAAAGTTGGTTACACGACAAAGTATATAACGACTGTTACTTGGTTGTTAAAAGGCTGATATTCAATGACGAAATCCTATCTTGGTCGCTAAAAACTTTTCTCAACTTGGTTTTGCCGACCAGACCGTAACAACGATCCTTTGGCTGGCAAAGAATGGCTATGACCAATTCCAAGACTTTTACGACCAAAGTATTAGTCGTTGAACACGATATTTCCTGTAGTGAAAGATGTAGGTACAAATAATATGAATAACTATAATATAGAAAACCAGTGACAAAACAATGGCACACACAAATAATGTATAGTGTATAAATGACAATAATCTAATATAATATTTGGTTAATCTAATATAATATTTGGTTAATTAAAATATAATGTGTTCAATGTTTTTTAAACAAATATGCATCATTTTGGGACAATTAATTAACAAGTATTTACATTAGCTTGGTGGTTGGGATTTTACTTCCCAACCTAGTTTCAGAGTTTGAATGGGTTAGTTGTGTGCTTACATGTGGGTTTCTGGTAGAGATAGCAACGGGGCGGATTCGGAGTGGATCATCCCCGCCCCCGCCCCGCCCCGCCCCGCCCCACCCCGCCCCACCACACCACACTACGGCACTCCACGCCACCCAGACTATTTTGGGTCGGGACTCAGGTCAGGGCTCGGGTCGGTTCCCTGTTTAGTTTTTTTTTTTTTTTTAAGGGTCCTAAATCGATTGTTTCTTTTTCCTAAATTGATTGGCTTGACATAATCTAGTTACAAAATTAACAAATAGTAATCCATTTTGCTATATAATCTACATCGGAAGACAATAAAAGTTGTTTTTCCTAATTTCTTCAAACTTTGAAGACGGGACTTTCAGGTTTCATTTGGAGAAATTGGATTTGGGGGTGAATTTTGAAGTTTCTATGCTACTACTTTTTTTCTGGGGCTCAGCCAAACTGCCGAAAATTATTGGGGATTTTGTAATTTCTTTTTTTTTTTAAATACTACTAAACAGATTGGAGCGGATTGGGGCGAGCTTGATCTGTCTCACCCCGTGACCCATGGCGGGTCGGCGGATCGTGCCTGACACCCCGCGGGGCGGTGGTGGGGGGGGGGGGGGGGGGGGGGGGGGGGGGGGGGGGGGGGGGGGGGGGGGGGGGGGGGGGGGGGGGGGGGGGGGGGGGGGGG